>JARGCV010000659.1:0-30000 GCA_034064705.1 Bothrops alternatus
GGAACTGGGTATGTTTAGCCTAATGAAGAGAAGAACTGGGGTGTCATGGCAGTCTTCCAATGTTTGTCACAGAGAAGAGAGGGACAACCTATTCTCCAAAGCCCGTGAGGGCAGAAGAAGCAATAGATGGAAACTAACTTAGGAGAGAACCAACCTAGAAATAGGGAGAAATTTCCTGACAGTGAGAACAATTAATGATTGGGATGGCTTGCTTTCAGAAGCTCCACCAAGCTTCTTCTGCTAAAATGTCTCTGGAGTCATTCCAAGAAGCATCTAGTTAGCAAAACATGACTGGCTGTCTGCTTCCTTTCAACCAGAACTGGTCCATTAAAGGGTGCTTAAATTAATTCATCATTAGGAAGGACAGATTTAACGGTGTTATGGAAGGAGAGGTCCAGCTTAGCAAGGATCCAGGCAACCAGTTGGATGCTCTCTCGTTTTCTTATGGATTGCCACTACTTTAATTGGACATCATGATATTAATTGCCTTGAGTTATAAAGGAAACAGGTGCTTTAGCCATTCTTGATTGCAATAAAACAAAGTGGTACTCAATCCTGCATCGTTGGCATCGCTCAAACAATGAGAGCTTGCCGTGGAAGAACCTGTCTCACATGGAGGACGCAACGTTGGTCAAATCAAGGTCCACTTTGGTGGCCTTTCTGCAAGACACCTGGCACAAAGCTTTTGCAGCCCGGAACTACCAACTGCCATAGGAAATTTTTGAATTTGGTAGAAGACGTCAAAAAGTGCACCGAGAGGTCCCTGGGAAAGAGAAGGAGAGAAAGAAAACCATTTGATTATGCCGTTAAGCTCCTGGTGAAAGTATTTGCAGATCGTATTATATCGTATACTCTTTAGAATGGATTGTTCTTCTTTTCTTTTTTTTCTTTCTTTCTTTTTTCTTTTTGACTAGGTCGTTAACTTTTCATCTATCCAGGGAAGGAGGGTTTGACATTTCCCCAAATGACATTTCTCTCTTGACAAATTTCACCCAGCTTGAATTGTAAATGTCAGAATATGTCTTAAGAACAGTGGAATTTGGGAGGTGAGGATGGAAGGAGGCCTTTTTCCACCAGCTTAACGCAAGGAGGAACGGTCTCTAGCAGGAGTGTGGATGTCTTGGGGGTGGGGTGGGGTGTCTCACAAAAGTTGGCTGCCTTGGGAAGACTGGGCCTGGCCTTCAAGAAGACCTATGGTGGGTCTGCCTGACCCCCAAGTGCTTCCCACCACCCCTTTAACTTTGAATTAGACGTTCTGGTCCCTCACACAGTCACCCAGACGTTTCATCTTTATTTTCTTTTATTATTATTTTAATTTTATCTGATTATTTTTGAGATTGGTGGTATGAGCAAGTAGTAGAAAGTAGCAATTTTTGAAAATTCATCTTTTCATTTTTTTATGACCTGGCATCTATTACTACGACGACGATGACGATGACGATGATGATTGATGATTGATGATTGATCATCGCACAGTCAGCCAGATGTTCAGACTGGATTTGGCATTTTTGTCTACCTATCGAGTCCTTACCAAGGACCTGGGATAGGCAGATGTGGATGTTTGATGGTATTACAGATATCATCGCAGGATGGAAGCAGTTCCTAGTAAGGCCGCCTTTTGCAATTGACTAATGGCGAATTTGCCAATGCCAATGGTGTTCAAGTGGCGCTCCAGTTGTTTTGGGATTGCACCCAAGGCACCTGTTGTTGTTGTTGTTGTTGTTGTTGTTGTTGTTGTTGTTAGGACCTTGGAAGTCTTCTAGTCCAACCCTCTGCCCGGGCAGGAAACCCTATACCAGTTCAGACAAATGTCTGTCCAATCTCTTCTTAAAAACTTCCTGTGTTGGCACATTCACAACTTCTGGTTAATTGTTCTGTCAGGAAATTTCTCCTTAGTCCTGCCTTCAGATGCTTTGGAGAATAGCTTGACTCCCTCTTCTTTGGGGCAGCCCCTGAGATATTGGAAGACTGCTATCATGTCCCCCCTGGTCCTTCTCTTCATTAAACTAGACATACCCGATTTCAGCGACCATTCTAGATGCTTTGAATATTCGACTTTTCTTCCTCCATACATTTTGGTCATGCTACTATCCACCGTTGCTGCTATTGTTCTGTAACATTTCCAGATACCCCATCCCTTTTTTCCTCTAGTAAAAAGGGGGAAATAAACCAAATGAGATTATCAGATTCTTAACTTGGGCGCCCCAATGCCTGAAGATGCAAAGTGAACATGAGGCTAAACATTCACTTGAGTTTTTGCAAGGTTCCTGGGAAGTTTAAGCAGAAAGGATTGTTCCTCTCTATAAATTATCAAAGGGTGAGGGGAGGGAGAGAAAACAAGAACAGAGATGTCCAAGTGTCTTGAATGGTGCCAAGCCAAGATCTCAACTATCAATAGTGGCCAGACAAGAATCTTCAAAGAGAAAGAGAGAAAGCTTTCGAGCTTCTTCTCACATTCTGGCTCCAGTCAAACTCTCTTTCGAAAGCTCAAGAAAGAATTTGGTTTTCTTTTGCTGGTGGACCGAGGCCCAAGGAGATTGAACTGAAAGAACGTTTTGTACATCTGAATAAAAAAGAATGAGAAGAATCCAGCTCTGGCCAGTTTCAGTATTAAATGCCTTTGTGATTTTCCTGGAGGCTACTGGGATGTCCTTTCATCTGCCTCAGGCAAATTGTGTCTCAAGCTTCAAACCTGGCCTGGTTTTTCTCTCATCGTGGTGCCTGTTGGGCTCCCTCAACAATAGCAGGTGGTGCAGAAACTTTGCTAGCTTCTTCATCCGAATCATAATGGATTCAACTTCATCACTGTTGTTTCCTCCTCACATCTTGGCTACTGGAGGAAAATGTCCTCCTCCTGGGAATCCAGACAATGTTCTACCACAGGAACCCTATCTTCTCACCACCAGGGGTAGGCAACCTCGGCTCTTTTATGATTCATGGACTTCAACTCCCAGAGTCATAAAAGAGCCGAGGTTGCCTACCCCTGGCCTAGACTGAACTAAATTCACTGCCACCTAGGGACCAAACCATGGAATGACAATGTCCACCCACATCCAACCACTGGTTCTTCTCCCTCCTCCTAAGTTGAACTGGGGGGGGGGGAGAGAGCATTTTAAAAAATGCCATTTTTGCTGCACACAATGAAAACTTTTCCTGACATATAAAATGATGCTCTCAGGAGTCAAGGTTCCCGCAGGCTGGAAGGAAGAAAAACAAGGGGAAGGAGGGGTAGGCAATTATGAGAAACTGTGAGGTTTTGATCAAGAACAAACATAAGAAAGACATTGCTTGCCATTACATTACAATTTGAGCTCCTCCCGCAGAAATTGCTGCAGGGGCTGGAACCTTGCAAGAGCAAATAGAAAAAAGGAAGGGTTCAGTAAGAAAAGGGAGCCATTTCACAATAATAATAATAAAAATCCAATTAAAACTATTGACTTTTCATTTAGTATGAAAAATGAGAGCTTAGCTTTTTCAAAAAGAAAAAAGAAAAAGAAAAAATGATGTAACTTCCTTCGCTCACCATCTGAAGATTGTGTTTCATATGATTCCCGGTGAGATATATATATATATGAGCCATGGCCTATTCACAACCGGGCCCTGTGAGTGGCTGGCTGGTCCCTGTGCATGTACGCACCCAGCCTCACTCATGTGAGCATCATGGGCATTAGGGGCCCCACTCACGCAAGTGTCGCAGGAACTTGCAGCCCCACTTGTGCGAGTGTCACAGGCACCCTTGGCCCCACTCGAATGAGCTTTGTGGGTGATCTCGGCCTTATTCACCTGAGCAACAGGTGCTCATGCACACACAAGTGCATGCATGTGTGCATGCCCCTCCCACAAAACCATCCCCTCCTTCCCCCCTCACCCCCACTCCTGGACGCCAACCCGGAAAGGTTGGGGAACTTTGCTCTACAATATATTCTGGGAACTGTTAGGGAGACGCTGTCTTCACCCTCTATCTCTGACACATAATATCCAGGCGGAGTTGCCTCTTGCTCCTCTGGAATACACTACCTCCCTCCTGAGGACCCACCTCCTCATTACATCCATCACATCACCAGATTGGGATAATGAGGCAGTGAATTTCCCACAATGCCACAACACGCTATCAAGTTTAGAGTTGGTGGGCCTTCAAAACTGGTATTCTCTTTCTATAGCTGAAAGGGATGGGACCATTTTTGTTCCCCTGTTGTCGAAGTCAATTTGCTTCCAGGGTATGTCAGCTCGAGTCCATAGGAAGCCGTCCTAAATCCAATCCAAGCAGGAGAACCTGCTATGTCTTCAGATTATTCTAAAAGCAGTAAAAACGAAAAGTCGGTAAACAGCCAACAATGTGGCAATTATATAAGTCCACCTTCAGAAATGGCGGCGGTCCCAGCTCGGCATTCCACACCTATAATCATTTTGTAATGTAGGATGTGATTATCTGCTGTCAATAGAAATTCCACATTGGCTGAGTCAAAATGCATTTAACTCAACGGAGAAGTTATTGTTCTGAGGCCAAAATGTCTCCAGTTCATATCTCTGCTCCCATTTCCTTTTTTCCTATATATGTAGGACATTAATTCTCTGCCTTAGAGTAGCAAAGCTTCTGGCATTCGTGGAGGAAAGAACCGTATATCTGTGTAGAGTTCCCTTGGCGTATCTTTTCATTCCAGCAACGGCAAAACAAAATATTACTGCCTGAGCTTTAATTCCCAGACTAATCCCATAAAGAATGGAGAGGGCTGTTTTGCCCTCTGCCAATGTTCGTTTTGGTGTGCGGTGAAGTTTGCACTTTGTTCTCCATCATTGACCCATCATTTTCTTGATGGCCTCCTTCTCCTCCACCGAGGAAGCTAAGAACGTCCATCCGCAAGAAAAAAAAAAAGACAATCTGAATATGCTCTGGATGAGAAGCCCGTAGTCTCTTATTGGTCTCTTCTGTTCGGTCGCCACTTCCCAAATAGCTTTGGCACCCCAGGTTCTCACACCAACCTTTGATGTAGAGTTCCGCAAACCCCGACAGTAGAAACAATAAAAGGCCTCCTAGATATTCTTCTCTGAAAGAGCAATTGAGGTGGATGTTAGCCAGGAGCTAGTGAAGTCATAGTCCCTATTTACAGTGGAAGTAAACATCCATCTCCTTAGATTCATAGGCCCTCACTATCAAAGAAAATATCTCCACCTGTAGTCAGTGGTGGGATTCAAATAGGTGAACAACCAGTTCTCTGTGTGGATGCCACTTCCAGAAGTCCATTCTGGGCCTCGGCAACAAAAAAATTAGCTACCAGTTTTGCCAAAGTGGTGCGAACCAGCTGAATCCCACCACTGCCCATGGTCCACACCACCTGTAGTTTATTTTATACTCCAGGAGAGATTTCCAAACATCAGAACACAAGGTTCTAAGAGAAGACAGCTAGATGTTTGGGGATGGGGATGTTCTCACATCCTTGAAATCAGTAGAATTTAATCTTCAACCACCATAAATGGTTTGTATTCTAAGTTTGTGAAATCAAAAGTATCCAGTGAAAAAGTCAACCAATCTACAAAACATGAAGATAACTCTTCCGGTTCATCACACAGCCGCCATGGACGGTTGGGAGACTTGCTCTCTCTCCCCCGTTCAGTTTTGCATTGTTGGGGGGCCCTGAAAAGGGCCAAAAGTCACCCCAAAGAGGCGACCAGCAAGGAGGGTCTTTCGCTGGATCCCAGGAGAGCAGCAACTCTTCCATCAGACCAGATGATCCCTCCAAACCGGTGGGCGAAAGGACCGGCCATAGAAATATGGCTCTTCCCTAGGCTGCAAACAGCCAAAGTCACACTACCATCTGGCGACTTCAAAGCAGTGTGGACAGGACTGGGTGAGGTTTGCCTCTCTTACATCCTAGCTACTTAATTACCTGCATAAGCTGCTAAAGTACTGTGGTGAGGGAAGGGGGATTCTAGCCCTCCCTCCAGAAACAGCAGCAGTTATATATATATAACATTTTTTATTGTTAGATATATATTTGTACATGTAAACCAAGAAAAAATTTAAGTTAAATGCTATTCAACTTAATACATTCAATTTAAATTTGTAAACATTCTTCACTCCGTATATCAAGATTTAACTATAAGCCAGATACATTTTCTTTGATTGGTGTTTCTCTTGTATGTAGTCTATCCAATGTTTCCAGTCCAACATATATTTTTCATTTGAATGATCCTTCAAATATGCCGATATTTTAGCCATTTCTGCCAAATTTATAACTTTCAAAGTCCATTCTTCAATAGATGGTAATTCTGGCTTCTTCCAATATTGTCCCACCAGTTTAAAATGTTGGAAAAATACTGAGATCTTAATTGGAATCCTATTTTCTAAAATTGGTGGATTATAAGATTTGCAATTTTCTGCTCTCTCTATATACATATATTTCTTCCTTGATTTTTATTCTAACTACTATTGAAGATTTGGGGTTTTTTCCCCCTTAAAATAGAGTGGGGAAAAAAAACCTAAAAAGATCCAACTAACTCTAAGACGTAACCTGCTATTCTCTAAGAAACTTGTTGACATCTTTGAAAATAGACAAGAAAAAAAAATAACCTTGAAACACCATCTGCAAAATTCAGCTCAGCTCTCTATTTGGTGGACTTTCTGACTGTCAGTTTCTTTCTCTTGAGTTTAATATATTACAATGGAAGGAGAACAGGAAAGGATTTCTTCTACAGAGGAAGTACGGGAACAAATTCTTTGTATGTTAAAAGCAATGATCCAGACTTCCGGTGGCTGCCTTGGGGTTGATATAGCCTTATTCAGAGGCTCTGCGCTCCGGGACTTGTAAAGCCGCAAAAACAGCGCAAACCAGCTGTTTTTTGTGGCGGAAAAAAACCCTCCTCGGTCAGAGAAGGGGCGAAGAGCTGTGAGTGGGGGTTGAGATCCTCTGAAAACTCCCCAAAAAAACGTTCGGGGGGGAAGAAAGAGGACTCCCCGGGCGCTCACAATAGCTCCAGCCCGGAGCTGCTTCTGTCAGCTGACAGACCAAGACACTGAGACCAGCCACCGCTCGAGGAAAACTTTTCAAAGAGGCAAAGAGATTGACAGACTGAACGCAGGAGCCTAAAAAGCAAGTATTTCTTATATTTTACCTCGGATCAACTACGTTCACAATAAACAAAATGTACCCAAGATGGCGACTACTTTTACTTTAAAGAGAAAGTGACCGGAAGAGAAAGGGGTAAGAGAAACTGCAATACGAGAGTGACCGCTAGAGGGCAGACTAGACATAAAACTTAAAAACGTTACAAAATAAACCTAAGGAAGAATATAACAGAGTACATCTTGGCAATATAAGCGTAAGAATTAGTCCTCTGCATAAAGAAGCTTGGATAACAGCGGACTGAAGATAGGATGGCCACTATGCAGTCCAAACTGGTGCCCTCAAAGGTGGCAGCATCCTCCCCAGCCCAGCTCCTTAAAATACCAGGGAACAACCTACCTGCCCCCCCATCTTCCTCCATATCTACAGAATCCCAGGCCCCCCTGCCTACTCAGGCCTCTCCAGAAATGCATATGATGAAAGAATTAAAAGATGCAATGTTAACAATGTTTGGAAAAATATTGAGAAAGCTGGAAATAATAAAGGACAATTCTGAGAAAAGGTGGGAAAAAATGGAAAGGACGATGGAGGCAGTGGAAATGAAGGTGGAGGAAATGGATAAAACGATAGAGGGAATGGATAGGAAGATGGAGGGAATGGATAAGGAGATGGAGAGACAAGGCAAAGAACTAGAAAAGAAGCAGAAGGAACAAAGCAGAGAAGTGGAGAAGGTGAAAGATCAAAGCAAAGCAGTTATTGAAGACTTAGACCAAACCAAAGAAACAACACAAACGCACAATAAGAAAATGAGAGAAGATACTGGGAGAACTTTTAAGAGGGTCTGGGAGGGGGTTGAAGAAAAGATGGAAGTGGTGGAGAGACAAGAAGAGAGACAACTTGCTGAGATGAAAAGTGAGGTGCAACACCACTCAACTATGATGCACTATCGCCAGATGATGACAGCAATTAGGGTCAGGGGACTGGAAGAATCCCCAAATGAGAAGCAAGAAGATTTGAAAAGAATTTTTGTAAAAGCCTTGGAAAAATATCTAGTAGAGGAGGCTAAAAATTTCTCTTGGCAAACTGACAGAATCCATAGAGTATGACTTATATGGAATCAAGTGATATGGCAAGCAATAAAGAGAGACTTATTACTTGGAAGGGAAGCTTTGTTATGGAAATCCAACTGGCAGAAGCAGAAGCCCAAAATTCGACTGAAAAGAAGTGAAATTTAATATTTTATGCAATGAATTAAAGGCACAGTATTATGGACTGATTTAAGGACTAAGTTTATGAGCAAGAGACATGAGAGGGTGATTAATGGAAGATATATATTAAATCGACTAAGAATGTACTTTTTGAAGTGATGGGTGTATTGACATGAAAATTATTATTTTTAATAAGATGATTTGTTTGATTGATGTCCAATGGATTGAACTGAAAAGAAGTGAAATTTAAAATTTTAAAATGTATTTGGCTTACAGTTAAATCTTGATATATGGAGTGAAGAAGGTTTACAAATTTAAAATGATTGTATTAAGTTGAATGGCATTTAACTTGAATTTTTTCTTTGTTTACATGTACAAATGTATATCTAATAATAAAAAATTTTACAAAAAAAAAAAAGCAATGATCCAAACTCTACATATGCAAACTCTGGATATACAAATTCAAACTATGACTTCAATCAAAGAATTATCTATACAGAATTCTATAGAGAAAGTGAAACAACCAAATGTTATGACAGAAGACTTAGATACTCAACAAATTCAGACAATAGAAAACACAAAAAAGGAATTGATAATAGAGAACAAGGAAAGGGCGTTTCTTATAAACCAGAAGGAATTTGAAGATAAACAAGAAAAACAGATGAAAGAGAAGATAAATACTTCGGGACAACTGCATCGAACTGGAAAAATAAAGAGACTACCGGCTAAATCAAGTCCTCTTAAGAAAACATCAACTGGGACGTTCTTATCAACATCAAACAATAGCCACAACAATACAAGGTTGGTTGAAGTATTGAGGATTCCTTTGTGATTGTTGTGATCGCAACATTAACTACATCGAAGCAATAAAACTGCCATAGAACCAAACGCTGAAAGTCGTGTGGTGATTTATGTTAACTTTGCTCATACTTCAAAACTTTGGAGAATGTATCATTTTCATTCTGGGTTCTTATCTCAGTCCAACTGTGGAGAAATCACCTTCCACTGTCACCCTTATAAAATATTCCCCTGAGGTCTTTTTTTTTTATCACCCACAGATGATCGTGATTGCAATTTTGCCAGCGTTGGGTTCAGTTAACAGCTGCCTGCCTTGAGAATTATGTCAAAAAAAGGTTACGGATGAGGACACCAAGCATGGAGGGGGTGGTAATTTCCCTACATGACACAGGTCCTCAGTTTGTTTCGTTTCTAAAAAATAGAATAGCATGCTTTTTTAAAAAAAACACCACAGTATTTTTAATGAACCAATATTTATAGCTGCTTTTTAAAGAACATGCCTGCTGCCTTTACAGTAAAATACTAGTGGAAAAGTAGCTCCTGAAAAAGATTAAGATAACAGCCTCTATGTAAAATAAATCCTGAAAACAGCTTTTTAAAAGCCTGCTGTAAACTGGACAATTGCAACAGTTTCTAGACAGCAGAAATTAAAAAGGAGAAATAACGTTAATTAAAAGTCTCCACTGAAGCATAGCAGAAGGTTAGCAGAATCGAATGAATAATACCTTTGCCTAGAGCAGGGGGGGGGGGAATCCAATAATATATAAACTGGGAATGACATTTTGGGAAGGGTATTTTAGCTCTCAGTGGGGCGTTCCTGGGAAATCTTTCCCCCAATTATACATCAATGTAAGAAGGCTATCCAAAGAAGACCGTAGTTAGATTATCCTGAGTAACATATGAATATATGGGAATAGCATCCCAGGGGTGCAAGGGACCTTGGAGGGGGTCTACGACAGCTTGCCTCAGCCAACTTGCTATGTCCAACCCATGTAGGACAAATCATTGCGGGACAAGAAATGACAATTTTTTTAAAAAAAATTATTCAAAAACCACAGCCCCCCCCCACCGATCCGTGGAAAAACCTTCCTCTGTTCTAGTCCAACTCCATGCCCAAGGCAGGATTCCTTATACCAGTGTTTCTCAACCTTGACAATTTTAAGGCATGTGGACTTCAACTCCCAGAATTCCACAGCCAGCAATGCTGGCTGTGGAATTCTGGGAGTTGAAGTCCACATGCCTTAAAATTGTCAAGGTTGAGAAACACTGCCTTATACCATCATGGACAGGTGATTGTCCAATCTTTTAGAATAGAATAGAGCTGGAAGGGACCTTGGAGGTCTTCTAGTCCAGCCCCAGCTCAAGCAGGAGAATCTATACCATTTCAGACAAGTGACTGTCCAGTCTCTTCTTAAAAACTTCCAGTGATGGAGCGTCCATGATTTCTGAAGGCAAGCAGTTCTACTGGTTAATTGTCCCCACTACTAGGAAGTTTCTCCTTAATTCCAGGTTGTTTCTCTCTTTGATCAGCTTCCAACCGTTGTTTCTGGTCCTGCCCTTTGGGTGCTTTGATGAGTAACGTGACCCCCTCTTTTTTGTGGCAGCCCCTCAAATAGTAGAATACTGCTATCGTGTCTCCCCTATTTCTTCTTTTCTTTACATTAGCCAAACCCAAGTCCTGCAGCCGTTCTTCATATGTTTTAGTCTCCTTTTCTTGAAGACCTCAATTGATGGAGCACACCCATAACTTCTGGAGGCAAGCAGTTCCATTGATTAATTGTTCTCATTGTCAGGAAATGCCTCTTTTTATTTTCAAGCTGAATCTTCCTCTGATGAGCTTCTGTCCATTGTTTCTCATGCTATGGGGAATAAATAAACACTCTCTTCACCTTGATGGTGGTTCAACGATTGAAAGATGGCTATCAGGTCTTGCCCAAACCTTCTCTTAGTTAGGCTAAAGTGATCACCAAAAGTTAAATCCAATTTCACTGTTCATATTTCATAATCTACATCAGTGGTGGCGAACCTATGGCACGGGTGCCAGAGGCGGCACTCAGAGCCCTCTCTGTGGGCACGCGCGCCCTCGCCCCAGTCCTAGGCCTTCAGCTGGGTTCTATAAAACCTTTTTGCTTTAGGCCTCTGCCGCCGTGTGTAAAAAACGAAAAGGTTCAATCAATCGATCAATTTCAACTTCTCACGGGGAAAAAAAAACCTTGCAAAGTTGGAATTGATTGATTGAACTTTTTAGTCCCACCCAGTCTGCCGTTACCACTGCAGCCATGCCCACCCAATGGGCCACACCCATCTAATTGGCCACACCCACCCAATTGGCCAAGCCCACCCAATGGGCCACACCCACCCGGCACATGATGATGCATAAGTGGGTTTTGGGTTGCAGTTTGGGCACTCAGTCTCTAAAAGGTTCGCCATCACTGGTCTACATAATATGCTTCCCAGAAGTGATTATTAGCAGGAGCTTGGTGGGTGTGGAACAGCCAAAGTTAGAAAAACCAAAGGTAAACTACATTGAAAGGAAATTAAGATTTTGAGAAACATCAAGGTAAGGAGAGTTTCGGTAAAACTGGAGCGTTCTTTTTCAGAGAAGACCTAGAGGGATGCGACTAAAGTTGTGCTGGGAGGAACTTTGGGTTTTCCCTTTTAGAGAATATTTTGGGTAGTTTCTCTTGAAGTTCCTCTAGGCATTGATAGTGCTTCCTACAATTCTCAGAAGATTTCTGTACATCTTTGACACCTACATGAAATCTGAAAGGAAGCATGAATATTACTCCTTGGGACAAAATATCCAAATAATGTCCAAGTAAAACAGAAGGATGCAAGTGAAATTAGTTAAATTTCTTGTGTGTGTGTGTGTGTGGTGTCTGAGTGGGGGGGGTGGATGGGAAGATGGGGAAGGAAAGAGAGGAGAGGAGAGGAGAGGAGAGGAGGAGAAGAGAAGAGAAGAGAAGAGAAGAGAAGAGAAGAGAAGAGAAGAGAAGAGAAGAGAAGAGAAGAGAAGAGAGAGAAGAGAAGAGAAGAGAAGAGAAGAGAGAAGAGAAGAGAAGAGAAAGAGAAGAGAAGAGAAGAGAAGAGAAGAAGAAGAGAAGAGAAGAGGGAAGGGAAGGGAGGGGAGGGGGGGAGGAGGGGAGGGGGAGGGGAGGGGAGAGGAGAGGAGAGAAGAGAAGAGAAGAAAGGAGAGGAGGCAATAGGAGAGGAGGAGAGAAGAGAAGAGAAGAGAAGGGAAGAGAAGAGAAGAGAGAAGAGGAGGAGAGGAGAGGAGGGGAGAGGAGAGGAGAGGAGAGGAGAGGAGAGGAGAGGAGAGGAGAGGAGAGGAGAGGAGAGGAGAGGAGAGGAGAGAGAGGAGAGGAAGTAAATGGATTGGGAAAAGAATAAATGAATAGGGAAGAGAAGGGAAGGGAGATGGAAAGGGGAAGGGGAATGGAGAAAGACTATCCAAATGGCTTCGCATTTCATGCTGCTATGCTTTGCATTCTCCTACTCCTGCTTCCCCCTCCCCCAATTCTATCAGTCATCATCCCTTAAATGCTTCTTCATTTTAATTTCTTTCAAAGAGCTAAATTCATGAAACAATGGCTGTATGGCAAGCAAAGAAGGTATGTTTTAGGAAGATTAAAGAGGCTGAATAGGAGATTCTTATAATAAAAGCAACGCAAATTGTCACCATCTTGAGAAGCCCAGGTACTATCACGCCTCACTTATGAGACGAACATGTGACAGTCCTCCTATACATTTCCTTTAGTGATGGGTGGGCCAACATTAATACTGTTAATTTTTCATCATGAACACTTGGCAGGTTTAAATATCGTTGCGATGCTTCTACCCACAAAAGATTGCTACTCAGGCTTTGAAAGGTGGAGGAGGAGAGAAGGCAAAGAAGAAAGAGGAAGAGGAGGAGGGGGAGCAAGCATTTGTAATTAATCTCATTTATTACTCATTAATCATCATGAATCATTTGCAAAACAAAGGGCTGTCATTCTGCAGAGCATCAAAGCCAACCTCATAACAATATAGACTAACTGAATCCTGGATTGACTAACACAATAACAGAGCTGGAAGGGACCTCGGAGGTCATCTAGTCCAACCCCCTGCTCAGGCAGGAAACCCTATACCATTTCGGACAAATGGCTGTCCAGTCTCTTCTTAAAAACTTCCAGTGTTGAAGCATTCACCGCTTCTGGAGGCAGGTTGTTCCACTGGTTAATTGTTCTCACTGTCAGGAAATTTCCCCTTAGTTCTAGGTTGCTTCTCTCCCTGATCAGTTTCCATCCGTTGCTTCTTGTCCTGCCTTCAGGTGCAAAGCAGCCATTTAGACATCAATCACGTGTTCAGTGCAAGAATCCAAAATTCAACATCCCCAAGATAAAACTGTCCAGCTTCTCCATGAACGCATTCTGTGGAGGGACCTCATTCACTCCATAAGTACCAGTGACCATGGTCTAACTCAGCGATCCCCAACCTTTGTGGCTGGGCAGCCGACTTTGGGGAGGGGAGAGGGGAACTGGGCCACACAAGCAGCAGACCAGCATGCATGTATGTAGCTCAACTTGCATGAGCGGTGGCCTGGCGTGCACACACACACACACAAGTGCCCACCACCACCACCCACTTGCACAAGTTGAGTACCAAGCGCATGCAGCCCTGCCAGCTCTTCACACGGCCCAATTCTGAATAGACCACGGCCTGGCCCAAGGGTTGAGGACCCCTGATCTAACTGACCTCATTCAAAGGATGTTCTTCTATCAAAGGATAGACCTGGGTTTCTCAGCCTTGAAGATGGGTGGACTCCATACTGGCTGGGGAATTCTGGAATCTGAAGTCCACTCATCTTCAAGTTGCCAAGGACGAGGAACACTGTGATGGACAATATCCCTAGACCTTGGTCTGAAAATAACTCTTGAGGTCTCCAACCTTTGTATTTTGAAACCTAAATGGACCTCGTCTTTCCTTGATTTAGCTTTCAACCCCATCAGTATCTTTTTGAGTCCACTCCAGTTTGTCTGCCATCCAGTTCTTCCTAAAGCTTTAATGTTCTCCACCTGTTTTGGATGCAGCTCAGGGGCTCTCATTCTTCTGAAAAGACTTGAGAATCACAGAACAGTGTTTAACTATATACCATAACAAGCCTTTGATGTATGCGGATCACAGATCGCAAAAGACCCTTGTTTTTGTCTTCTTCTGGAGAGTCAACCAAAAGAAGAAAAATATCTCTTCATCTTCCCTTAATAGCTTCTGAAAGAGCCAAAGGGAAATTGGAAAAGTTCATTGATTGAACCGCTTGGGAAAGTTCTCCCCTCTTCCTCCCCTGCCTTGGTTTAAATAAATTGCATGGGAGGATGTAATAAGACAAAAACAAATCATCAAGGTCTCCTCGTTACATGAAACAATCTCTTTCATTACTCATGTACTCAAGACGTATTACTCTGTGACACAGTTAAGTTGAAGCGTGTTTGCTTTTGCTCAAGAGCTGCCTAGGACAACGGGAAATGGGGCCATTTGCATGTGTCCCCAAGAATCAGATGACTTTCCAGACAGGTAAAAAAAAACATTTCATCATATTCTCGTGCTTTGATTTTATTTCCACCCAGCCTGTCTTCCTTGATGGAACTCAAACACACCGTTCCTTTAGGTCAGCCCTTTGAGGTGGGCTAGGTTGCGAAACAGGAGTCACTGGGATTCTGGGAATACGCCTTAATATGTTCCTTCTCAGGGCAGGACGTGAAGTGGAAACTCTTCAGAGGGCGATCCAACCTGGAACTAAGGAGGAATTTCCTGACAGCGTAGAACAATTAATCAATGGAATAGCTTGCTTCCTGGAATTATGGGTGCTCCATCGCTGGCTTAACGTTATCAAGGAAAGATTGGACAACAGGTTGTCTGGGATGGTTTGAGGACTCACGTCTTGGCAGGAGCTTGTATTAGAGGAGTTCCAAGATCCCTTCTAGCCCTGTGATTCTATGATTCTGTAATTCTGATTCTGAGATTCTGTGAATTCTGTGATTCTGTGTTTCTGAGATTCTGTGGGTTCTGTGATTCTGAGATTGTGTGATTGTGTGATTCTGTGATTCTGTGTTTCTGTGTTGTGATTCTGTAAATCTGTGAATCTGAGATTCTGAGATTTCGTGATTCTGAGATTCTGTGAATTCTGTGATTCTGTGTTTCTGAGATTCTGTGGGTTCTGTGGATTCTGTGATTCTGAGATTGTGTGATTCTGTGTTTCTGTGTTGTGATTCTGAGATTCTGTGATTCTGTGAATCTGAGATTCTGAGATTTCGTGATTCTGAGATTCTGTGATTCTGTGTTTCTGAGATTCTGTGGGTTCTGTGGATTCTGAGATTGTGTGATTCTGTGTTTCTGTATTGTGATTCTGAGATTCTGAGATTCTGTGATTCTGTGAATCTGAGATTCTGAGATTTCGTGATTCTGAGATTCTGTGATTCTGTGTTTCTGAGATTCTGTGGGTTCTGTGGATTCTGAGATTGTGTGATTCTGTGTTTCTGTATTGTGATTCTGAGATTCTGAGATTCTGTGATTCTGTGAATCTGAGATTCTGAGATTTCGTGATTCTGAGATTCTGAGATTCTGGGATTGTGTGATTGTGTGATTCTGTGATTCTGTGATTCTGAGATTTTGAGATTCTGTAATTCTGTAATTCTGAAATTCTGTAATTCTGAAATTCTGTGATTCTATGATTCTATGTTAGGGTAGCGTAACAGAATAAAGACAGGGCTCTCTTTACTTCAACTTGCACATAACACCATCGAGGTGGCGTTGTTTTGAGTATGTTTCTCACCTTTTCTGCTTTCTCTAGACTGAAATATCTTCTCTATAGTAGCTTTGGCATTCTCCTCTCCCTTCTCCAGTCAAGAGCACCTTCCATCACGATGGTCAGTGCCATCCTTGTACCTACAGGGAATGCCACAGGGGCCTCCTCCACTAGTCATTATGACACCACACAATTCTGTGCCAGCCTGTTCTGCAAAGTAATAATTTAATCTCTCCACAATGTTATAGATTCTCCACCTGAGAAAAGCCACAACCACACTAAGTATTATCTGACAACCGGTAGTGTTCTAGGGCAAATCATAGCATTTATCTTGTCAGATAAAAATCAGGGGAAATATTGATATTTTCTCTCTGTGGTCACTAATTCCCATTATTCTGCATTTATTCCCCCATGAAGCTTTTCAAAAAATCAGGGTGGAAGATGTTGTCTCAGTAAACCCCACCCCTTAGCTGCTGGACAAGTCTTGAAAAGATGAAACCAATTAACAAGCAGAAATAAATGACTTCGGAAGGCAAAAACCATCGAACAAGACAGCAGAAGATGCGACTTAACGAACATTACAAAGAAGCAGAGAAGCTTGTTAGATTTTTTTATTTTTATTTTTTGGAGTGGAGGAAAACAGTGTAGGTTCCTTAGAGCACTGCCTCTAAAGAAAGATGGACCATTACTAATTGCCGCTTAATCACTGTGTTATAGTAATTATAATGTGTGCTTCCTACTCTATAGTTTATTACTCTGAGTTGGTTAAAAAAAAGAAGAAAAGCTAACACTGGTATATAATTTGTGGAGTCGATGTTAAACGACGGAGCTCTTCATGGGAAATAACTTTGGTTTCTTCTGTACAGGTAACAACTTTGTTGTTATTGTTCAGTCACTAAGTTGTGTCCAACTCTTCATGGCCTCATGGACCATAGCACGCCAAGCCCCTCTGTCCTCTGCTGTCTCCTGATGTTTGTTGCATCTATGACACTAAACTTGTTTATTGCATCTATGACACTATCTAACCATGTTTGTTGAGTCCATGACACTATCTAACCAGGATTGTTGCATCCATGACACTATATAACCATGTTGCATCCAGGACACTATCTAACCATCTCATCCTCTGCAATCCTCTTCTTCTTTTGCCTTCAATCTTTCCCAACATCATGGACTTTTCCAATAAGTCTTCTCTTCCCATTCAGTGGCTAAAGTATTTGAACTTTATCTTCAGCATCTGAATCTAAACCAGACCAGGTTAAATTCTCTTCTCCTGGGACCTCACCTAAACTATCTCAGTTTGTTCTATTTGTGAAAAGTTTCCTCTCTTTTGTTCTTCAGGATTGAGGCTCAAACTCTTGTGTTCTTGAACCAGGCAGTTGGTGAGGAAATATATAACAGAATCACAGAGTTGGAAGGGATCTTGGAGGTCTTCTAGTCCAGCCCCCTACTCAAGCAGGAGACCCTACACCATTTCAGACAAATGGTTGTCCAGTGTCTTCTTCAAAACCTCCAGTGTTGGAGCACCCACAATTTCTGAAGGCAAGTTGTTCCACTGATTAATCGTTCTCACCATCAGGAAATTTCTCCTTAGTTCTAGGTGGCTCCTCTCCTTGATTCATTTCTATTCAATGCTTCTTGTCCTGCCTTCTGGTGTTTTTGAAAAGGCAGGACAAGAAGCAATGGATGGAAACTAATCAAGAAGAGAAGCAACCTAGAACTAAGGAGAAATTTCCTGACAGTGAGAACAATTAACCAGTGGAACGACCTGTCTCCAGAAGTTGAACAACTTGTCATCTCTAAGAGCTTGTCTGCCAACTGGGTGTTCTCCAGGAGACTGAATCACTTCGCTTCCACTTCTGCCTGAAGCATGGGTGATCGTTAATTTTGTTTTCCTGGATAATGTTCCCACATGTAAAAAAGGAAAGCATCTTCTGTTCTAAAGGGTCTCCCAAATATGTCATCCAAGTCTGTTCCTCTGACAAGCGCTATGCTATTGCTATCTATTTATACCTTGTCTGATGCCTCCATGTTTTCAAGAGAAGGGCTTAGAAGTTAGGCTGTCAGCAGAAGTCTCCTTGCCCCTCTTGCGTTGATGTGATGAATCGAAATGAGTTTACGCTCAACTTGACAGAACAACCTCATTAATGAAAGCGGAGAAGGGAGCAGGCAGAGAGAAGGGGATAGAAAAAACTGAAACTGTAGATCTGAAACTTTGGAGTCCAACATACGGAAGATGATCTAAAACTTGGACAAACATGTTCAACTTTGTTCGTGCTTCTGTCAGGTCCCTTCAGAATATGGCTAGAAGGAAGGGGAAGGGGGGCACATATTGGTGTGGATTGAGGATGTGGGTTTAGGATGTTACTGTATTACTAGCATTTGTTTCTCCTTTCGCTCTGAGGTATCTACATGGAAATTAGGGAGGGGGGAATACCCTTGGGCCCATCTGTTTTCAGTCTTGCTGGCCAGCAAGATCTGAGAAACAGCTGATTATCACCATTTTGGCTCAAAGGTCTCATAACATTCCAAAGCTTCCCCCTTCCATTATGCACTCAAGATGGACAGTGATTAATATTTATATGTTACTTATATGTAAGTGTGTAAGTCTATACATTATTATTATTATTATTACTATTATTATTACTATTGATCATCGCACAGTCAGCCAGAGGTTCAGATTGGATTTGGCATTTTTGTCTACCTATCGAGTCCTTACCCAGGACCTGGGATAGGCAGATGTGGATGTTTGATGGCATTACAGATCTCATCGCAGGATGGAAGCGGTTCCTAGTAAGGCCGCCTTTTGCAATTGACTAATGGTGAATTTGTCAATGCCGATGATGGTGTTCAAGTGGTGCTCCAGCTGTTTTGGGATTGCACCCAAGGCGCCTATTACTACTGGTACTACCCTTGCTTGCATTTGCCACAGTCGTTCTATTTCTATTTGTAGGTCTTCGTATTTTGTTATCTTCTCCAGTTCTTTCTCGTCTATTCTGCTGTCTCCAGGAACTGCCACGTCCACTATCCAGACTTTTTTGTCTTTCTTGTCGACAATTATTATATTATTATTATTGTTGTTGTTCTAATTCTTATTCTAATTGTTATTCTAATTGTTATTGTTATTATTTTATTCTCTGAATGTGCAAAACCTGTCACAACTAGGATTCAGCTCACGAATTAAGGTTCTTACCCAATACTGATTGACTCTGGGCTCATTATTCAGTGCAAGTTTATTTCACATGGTTAGAATAGAATAGAGCTGGGAGGGACCTTGGAGGTCTTCTAGTCCACCCCCTGCTCAAGTAGGAGAACCTATACCATCTCAGGCAAATGGTTGTCCTAATCTCTTCTTTAAAAACTCCAGTGATGGAGTGCCCACAATTTCTGGGGGTAAGCTGTTCCACTGGTTAATTGTCCTTAAGTTTCTCCTTAATTCCAGATTGCTTCTCTCTTTGGTCAGTTTCCAACCATTGTTTCTCGTCCTGCCTTCTGGTGCTTTGGAGAATAGTTTGACCCCTCTTCTTCGTGGCAGCCCCTCAAATACTGGAACCCTGCTATCATGTCACCCCTATTTCTTCTTTTCTTTAGACTAGCCAAACCCAAGTCCTGTAGCTGTTCTTCATATGTTTTGTCTCCAGGCCTTTAATCATCTTAGTTAGTTATTAATATCCAGAGCAGGAAAGAAAAATGGGAATGTCCCTGTCAAGAAATGTGGAATAAAAATATCCTAAATATTGTATATGAATGGTATGATTCCTGTCCTTTATAAACTTTCTAAACTTGTCTTCTTTCTGGCTATCTTATTTTCTCTACATTTGGGCCACCATATTCCTCCACATTTCTCTATGTCTGACTACTGGGTTGTGTATTACTTTTATATGAAGAACAGTTGCTGGAATTAAGTATGTCCAGTTTAATGAAGAAAAGGACTAGGGGTGATATGATAGCAGCGCTCCAATATTTCAGGGGCTGCCCCAAAGAAGAGGGAGTCAAGCTATTCTCCAACATGCCTGAAGGCAGGACAAGAAGCAACGGATGGAAATTAATAAAGGAGAGAAGCAACCTGGAACTAAGGAGGAATTTCCTGACAGTCAGAACAATTAACCAGTGGAACAACCTGCCTCCAGAAGCGGTGAATGCTCCAACACTGGAAGTTTTTAAGAAGAGACTGGACAGCCATTTGTCTGAAATGGTGTAGGGTTTTTGCTCAAGCGGAGGGCTGGACTAGATGACCTCCAAGGTCCCTTCCAACTTTGTTTCATTGTTTCTTGGGAAGATAATTTAACCCCTGGAAATAGGATTTGTAAAGAGGAACGGTGAGGCCAGTACTTTGTTTCACAACATTAAGAGGGAAGATACATTAAAATAAAAACTAAAAACTGATGACTGATGACCTGAAGCTTTCCTCTTCTGTTCTCCTTTATTTCTTGTGTGCTAATTGGAGAGGGATGTGTGTTTCACTTGAATTTTCCTGCTCCATGAACTGGTTCCGATTTTACACGTCAGCAAACTGTGACTTTGTCAGAGTCATGATTTTTTTTTTCCTGATTGAGGAAAGGGGAGAAAATGCAGGCCGGGAATTCTCAAACTATCTCCAGCGTGCCAAGCTTGATTCTTGCAGCAAAAAATGTCATTTGCAAAATTCCCCAGCACAAGAGCCAGTGACTGTCACCCCCCTCTGATCTGAAACAGCATGTGTGAAGTTAAACTGAGTTCATTTTTTTCCCAGGAAAGCTTTGTTAGGTTTGATTGACAAGGAAGGAAGATAAAAGAGAATATTTGTAGCTCAGGGCTGAAGTGAGAAGTCCTTGGGGCTCTCTGAGCTGGGTGGTTTTCTTGCAGATGTTTCATTACCTGTCTAGGTAACATCATCTGTGCTAGGAAGGAGGAGGAGGACTGTAGGGTCCTTGGTGCTCTCTGAGCTTGGTGGTTTTCTTGCAGATGTTTCATGACCTAACTAGGGAATATCATAGGTTCTAGAAGGGGGTGGGATGTGTGGAGAGGAGGAGGAGGAGGAGGAAAGGAAGGGGAGGAGGAGAAGGAGAAGGAGAAGAAGAAGAAGAAGAAGAAGAAGAAGAAGAAGAAGAAGAAGAAGAAGAAGAAGAAGAAGAAGAAGAAGAAGAAGAAGAAGAAGAAGAGGAGGAGGAGGAGGAGGAGGAGAAGGAGAAAGAGAAGGAGGAAGAAGAGGAATAAGAAGAGGAAGAGGAAGGGGAAGGGGAAGGAGGAGGAGAAGGAGCAGAAGAAGGACTGTGGGGTCCTTAGTGGTCTCTGAAGTTGAGTATTTTCTTGCAGACATTTCCTTAGCCAACAAGGTAACATCAACAGTATGGCGGAAAGGAGAGGAAAAACCTCAACATGGTGCCTTCAAGCATTCAATGACTGGTGGGGGGAGGGGTTCTTCCTTCTCTGATTTAGGGAGG
This sequence comes from Bothrops alternatus, assembly GCA_034064705.1. NCBI lineage: Eukaryota > Metazoa > Chordata > Lepidosauria > Squamata > Viperidae > Bothrops > Bothrops alternatus. The sequence continues at coordinate 21,272 of JARGCV010000659.1, forward strand.
CCTATGTGAAGGGATCACATTGAGCTTCGCAAACCACACTCTCCGTCTTCCTGAGACGAAATATGGCTGCCACCTGTATGATTGAGGAACAATGTGTCACTCAGGACTTCCTATGGCTGGAAAAGATTTCCGCTCCTGGATTGTGCACGTGACAAAGCTTCTTCCAGACATTCTCCCTCTTAACCTGCCATCTCCAGTCTAGGCTGACTTTGCCAGTTTGATCTCATTCCTCTGGATCATATATTCTTCTAATTCAGGCTAGGAGAAGCACCTCCCTCCTCCCTGAGGCCTTGCTTCAAACCAGAGCATCAACCTGATTTTGGAGTAGTGCCTCAATTTGGAGAACAGAATCACTCACTCCTGATAGCTTGAATCAAAGCTTTGATGTGAGAAGACTCAATTCAGCAAGCTTCTTTTGCCACAGTGAACAGTGGTTGTTTTTTTTAGCTCCTCCAATTTGACCCGCATCTTCTTTCAAGTAAGTCAACTCAAAGTCACAGACCTACCTGTAACAGTCAAGATGAACCTCTCTTGAGATTTATATTTATAGTTTACGGTGAATAAATTAAGACAGAGAAGTCAGGTGACATTAATTCAGAATCATAAACACCCCAGGATGCCAAGATGTTTGAAGGCTTCTATGGTCAATGAGGTGGCTGGATGGAGTCACTGAAGCAGGAGCCGTGAGCTCAAAGGGACTCCAGAAGATGGTAGAGGACAGGAAGGCCTGGAGGAACGTTGTCCACGGGGTCGTGATGGGTCGGATGCGACTTCGCAACTAACAACAACAACATGGTCAATGAAGATTCTTGTTTCTCCAAAAAACCTCAGCAAAAATTGATCACAACATGTGGTGGTCCATAGGGGTGACTGTAATTTTATTGGCATGGGAAACAGAGAAAGACCCAGACCTGTTCCTCCTTGTACCCCAATTGCTTAAAGGTCTTGTACCCCAATTGCTTAAAGGGACTATCTTCTGCCACATACTTCTCTACGACCGGTGAGAGCGCACAGGGTCGGCCTCCTCCGGTCCCATCAGCGAAACAATGTCATCTGGCGGGTCCTAGGGGGAAGGCCTTCTCTGTTGTGGCGCCCACCCTCTGGAACCAACTGCCCCTTGAAGTCCGCGTTTCTCCCACTCTCCCGGCCTTCCAAAAGAATCTTAAAACCTATCTTTGCCGGCAGGTCTGGGGATGATTGTGATTGTTGCTTGAAAGTTGTACGTGTGTTGGGTGTCTATTTTTAATATTTTGATTGGACTTAGATTCTTTGATGTTTTGTATATGTTGTAAGCCGCTCCGAGTCTCCGGAGAGGAGTGACATACAAGTCCAATTAATAAAATAAATAAATAAAATAAACCTGCCTAATTTTCCCCCCTTTCGGTTCTCCCCACCCTCCAGGATTTCAAAGCAAAAACTGAATTGAATTGCACCTCAAAAACGCTGCACGAGTGATCGATCAACCTGTTCGCGAAACTATAATTTCACACAGAGTTGATGCGATTCTCATTCTAAAAGCTAAGTGCCTTCTCTTTTCTGAATAGAAAATAGTTGCTTCCAAGATGCGTTTGGTCTACAGGAAGATTCTTCGGCCTTTTAATTCCTCATCAATCTGCAAACGCCAGTAAAGCTGTCATACTCAGAGCACTGTTTCAATATATAGTTTTCAAACATTCTTTTTAAAAAAAAAGCAGCAGGAAAACAAGAGTCCAGTCACGCTCATTAATGTTTCACATCAGGTTCCCCGCTGCGCAGTTGCTAATTAGCAAATGCTTTTTCATAATTTGAGGTTGGAACACTCATTCACTGAAATTTATCTCCCAAAATTAAGAGGTTGCTGTAGGAGAAGGACAGGCAGATGCTGGGGGTGGAGTCAAGAGAGCAATCAGCCTGGAATCATCCCAGCCTGGAATCATCCCAGAAATTAACCTCCTATGAATTCCGTTAACTCTTCTCTGTTGCCAATTTAGTGCTGACCGTTAGTTGACTAGATTCTTGAGCAATAAATCAGCTTAACTGGAGCTAAACATGTGGTCCAGAGTCTTCTTGCCTGATAGCTCCCTTCATTACTTGTTCAGCTTCCTCACCATCACCCTTTCCATCTCCATTCACACACTTTGAAAACTATATACATCCACATAGTTATCCCCATCCACTACGTTACAAAGTTGGGGGAATCATCTCCCAAGTCCCATCCAGAATCTTGCAAGCATCAGGCCTGTTATACAAATGTTTAAGCTCCCCCATGCGCCGATGGTTATGTCTTTTGATACACGCTCCAAATATACTTGGATATGATTCTTTACTCTTTCTGTTTCTTTAAAAAAAATGATAAATCTCCTGTCTCATTGGTCATCCATTTTCTCTGCTGCTGAGCTAAATTCCATCTGCTGGGGTGATGGATCAATTCTTGTGAACACCCCAGCTGTACCACTCAATGCAACCCTCTCGTCTTGCTGGGAAATGTCTTTTGGGGGTTAATTTACTTCTTTCTGCCATCTGGATATGAATCTGGGGGCATCTTTGCAGTCTGAAATCACTTTTGTCAGCAAAAGAACCTCTCAAGAATTCACACTTCTGCCTCTCCAATTCATCTCTGTCCTAATTGACCAAAAAGTCTGGATCTCAAAGTGAAACCTGAGACTTTTAAATAGCCAAGTATCAACAGCCACATTCTGATTTTTAGAGGGTTTTTTTCCCCCGATATACTTTAAGCGTGCTCCTTTGAACTCCATAAGTAATACACCACTCCAAAAAGCATTCTGAGATAGTTTTCCTAGAAACAGCTCTTTTTGGAGAAGAAAGCAACATAAAAGCTTTCAGTGTAGCTTCTTTTCAAGGTTTTGCTTTAAAAATACAAAATAAAATCCCCCATAACATCCACGTTGCAAAGGCTTTCCTGCAGCTTTGGCAGAAAGTGCATCTGTTAGAGGAATCAAAAAAAAAAAGTCAAGAGGATGGTCACAACTGTGGGACTATTGCCCCCTTTGCCGTTAAAAAGGGGCAGGGGTCCCCTTGCACAGTAGGGGTCAACATCTGGATGTTTTTCGCCTTCTCTCTACAGAATCTTCACCCACTTATAAATTAGCCCACTCTTGAAAGACTTGTGAGTCTCTGAATTTCCACCAAGCTGATCTGCAGACCCAAGCCAAGCTTCATAGCCCAACATACACAGAGGACATCAGATTGCAAAAGTTGGTTTTATTCATAATCTGCAGGCTTCTCAGAAAGTGTTCAAAATGGGAGTTAAACCAAGCTGGTAAACTCTTGGCCCCTACTTCATAAATAATTGCTTAGCCAAGGGTTAACTGTTCCTTCCAACTTTGGCAGTTGAGTGGCTGAAGGTGGTTTGAAGGGTTTTGATTTGTCTTGCTTTTTTGGGGGGTGTCTTGAGTTGTAGGAGTCACATGTTCTGTCTGAACCCCCAAAATGGATTAAATCAGAAACCAGGTTCCAAGTGCTATGTAAATGGGGATTTCAGAATCAGGGGTACTACGAGATGGATGGCTTGGGCTAATATATATATTCATCTCTGCCCTTTGGTAGAGATACTACCAAATCATGAAAAGACTAATAAAGGAGATTATTTGTAACTCAGGGTTGAAATGAAGGATCTTTGTGCTCTCTGAGGTTGGGGGTTTCCTTGCAGATGTTTCATGACCCAACTAGATAACATCATCAGTGCTAGAAGGGATGGGGGGTTGCAGAGAGGAGGAGGAGGAAACTGTGGGGTCCTTAGTGTTCTTTGAGCTTGGTAGTTTACTTGCAGTGTTTCATGACCCAACTAGGTAACATCATCAGTACTAGATGGGAGAGGGTTTGCAGAGAAGAGGAGGAGGAGGAGGAGGAGGAGGAGGAGGAGGAGGAGGAGGAAGAGGAGGAGGAGTAATCCATGTTCTGAGCTTGGTAGTTTACTTGCAGCATTTCATGACCCAACTAGGTAACATCATCAGTGCTAGTCTGATGATGTTATCACCAAACTCAGAGAGCACCAAGGACTCCTCATGAGAAAACTCAATAACCATGAAGGTTTGGGACCTACCCATTCATGAGAGGCAGGAGAGGTTCAAAGAATCAAGATAGTGGCTGTAAACATGACCCAAGCAACCCAGCTCACCCTTGACCCCTACTGCTGTGAAGCTTCAAAAGAATGTCCCAAAACACTGCTAAAAATTCTCTTATATTCCCCCATCTTTTTATTGTATATACAGTTCCCTTGTAAGAACATAGATCTTGGGGGAGGGGTGTTTCCAACGTAAGAAAATGAAGCAATATCGGGCATCTACAAAACCCATTGCTGGGGGGGGGAAAGATACAAATCAGGGCTGCTCACACAACTTGAAGAACATGATGGTCAACCTATGATAGGAGCTTTCGTAGGTGGTGGGATTCAGCCAGTTCATACCAGTTCAGCAGAACCGGTAGCTAATTTTTTGTTGCCCAGGCCCAGAACGGACTTCCGGAAGCGGCGTCCACACAGAGAACCGGTTGTTCACCGATTTGAATCCCACCACTGCTTTCATCGATTCATTCATGAATGAATTGGTCTCACATCGACGTGCACATGGGGTCAAAGATGCTTTTTTGGGAAGAAAACGAGATGCCGTTGCCTTTTTGAATGGCTTAGGGAAGACCTTCTCACCAAGGATCGGTGTTAAAAGAAAATTCCAGAGGAAAGATGTCCATCGCGACGGCGTGAGCACCTCGTTGGGTGCTCCATCCCTCGAGGGCTTCAAGTGAAGGTTGAACAATCACTCATCTAAAGATGGCATGAGGACTCCTATCCCAGGACAAGGAGGAAGGTGGATCAGAAGGCCTCCTGGTTTTGCCCCAAACAACTGAATTTCAGATTTGTAGAACCACTGGGAGAGTTGTGTGTTTTGTTTGTGTGCTTTGCTTTGTTCTCTTTGGGTCCCCAGAAGCACAAAAATCTGTGCAGGGTTGAAACTGAGGACAGAAGAGCATAACAGAGTTGGAGAGTCTAACCCCCTGCTCAAGCAGGAGACCTTATATACACTGAGTGGAATTAGCCCAATCAGCTGCACTGGGACACGTTAGCCACCTTTCAGTACTTGAGGGGCTATCACAGAGAAGATGTGGGTCAACCTCTTCTCCAAAGCACCTGAGGCAGGACAAGAAGGAACAGATGGAGGCTTATCAAGAAGAGATCCAAGCTAGAAGTAAGGAGAAATTTCCTGCTAGTGAGAACGATTAATCAGTGGAATAGCTTGCCTCCCAGAATTGTGGGTGCTCCCTCACTGGAGGTTTTCAAAAAATAAACTGGACAACCATTTGACTGGGGCGGTGTAAGGCTCCTGCCTTGAGCAAAGGGCTGGACTAGAAGACCTCCAAGGTCTCTTCCAGCCCTAGGATTCTATGTTCTATATGCAAAGATTATCGATCAGCTAGGTAGGGACTGTAGCCTCAGACCAGGCAAGCTCTACAAACTAACCTCTGTTGGAAATTTTATCCTGTTCTTTCACACATACAAACACCCCGCAAAATCATGTGAAAACCTCACAGCCTTGTTATCCTTTCTCCAGTTACTAAAAGAGAAAGTGAGAAGGCCTCTACCAAAATGGAAAACTGGACTTTTATACAAACAAGTGTTTTGGGTTTTTTCCAAACAAAAAAACCCCTTCCACTTATTTAATCGGGGCACATTCCTCATTGCTCTCAATGAATATATAGAAGGGTATGGCTGGCTGATGAGAGCTAATTAGCTCAAAATAGCTATCCCAGTCTCCCTTTAACTCTAGGACTATATTGCAGGATACTTTGGCACAACCAAGGTTGAAAAGTCTTCTCAAAAGAAAGGGCATATAATGTACCGAGAACGCCCCCCATCCCACCTCCTCTGCCCCCCCAAATTAAAAAAAATCAAGAAAGCTCTTTAAACAAATACCACAAAACAAATGAGCCATATTAAAAATGAAATAAAAAGGGCACGTTGGTCCGTGTTTGACCAACAGGCCATTTTGTCCTAATTCTTTACAAGGAGGTGTGGATTCCGGCTTTGAAGATGGAATCTCAACTGTGCTTCTACAAAGGTTTTCTAGGGGGGGGGGGAATAAAAAGAAATCAACCCCACCCCATCCCAGTCTCCAAAATGTTTTTTTTTTCCCCAACGTGTGAAAACGTAACGGACCAACCCATCCTCTTTGTCTCGAGCTGAACAGGATTGGTTATCACAAGTTTCTGGTGGCGTACAAAAAAAAGTTTGTTGTGTTTCTCCGAGATTTGTAGGTAGCTGTTTGGTATCCAATGAAACAGAAGAGAACACAGCCAGGATTCCATCTCACAACCATCGTGAGCCCAGATCTCCCGAATCTGGAGAAGTGTTCTCCATCACTGGCTGGGTTTCGCTGCTCCATCATCCATAAAACAGAAGGCATAAAGGTGAATACAAACATAAAAAGATAATTGTGTTTTGTTCTATATATATTTATATATGTATAGTTGTTTGTGTGTGTCTGTGTGCGTGTGTGTGTGTGTGTGTTTACATATGGTCCTGAAGTCTTTCCATATAGTCTCTAAATTCCTGGGAATCACCTAAGTTCATATCTTGGCAGACCCATTTGATGTCATCATCACCGTCAAAGAGAATGGAGTTGGTGTAGGGGCCACCGTCCTCCGGCAGAATGGTGGTGTAGGAGGTGAATTTAACCCTCTTCCGCTTGGGCCCGGGCGGGTGTATAGGTTCGTTTCTGAAGTCCTTGTCACAATCATATTCAGAAGACCGAAGGATCTGGTTGTGGAAGCTCTTCTGAGAACTTCCGTTGAGGAGGAAATTGCTTTCTTCAAAAAGTATCCCACGGTCAATGATGGCAGTGCATTCGTCCGATGGGAGAGAAATGTCCACAGGACTCTCCAACAGCTCGACCTCGTTGCCCAGCCACACCCAGTCGTGGGAATGCGGGAGGTTCCCTTGCTCACTGATGGTGAATCTTTTGTGACGGTACTTCCAGGCAAACGCCACGCAGTTGATTAAGAAGACCAGGATGGCTAAGCAGAAGACACAGAGAAGAGCGTACATCCCAATCTCCAGATCGGTTAAGCCTCTGGAAGCCAAGGTGAGATCACTGGGGCTATTCTGCCTTGGGACAGCCTCTTGGGTGGGAAAGCTCGTAGAGGTAAGAGAATTGTTTCGAAAGTATTCGTCTCTGTAAGAATTAATGGGAGAGCTTGCGTTTGAGTTGGTCAACTCATCCTGATTCATGGAAGCATCATGTTTGGACCAGTCCTGCCCTGCTCTCTCTCCTTCCAGGGGATTTTCTATCGAGTTACTTTTAAAACCACTCTCTGCATCTTTGCCATTCTTGGTCTCTTCATTGCGTTCAGATGTCTTTGGAGCAAATTTCACCTTGACGTTCCCTTTCCCAACAGCCAAACTACTCTTGCGCTTGGACTTCTGGCAGGCCTCGCTGATCACCAGTTCTATTTTAATCAACGGGCCTTGGCCTTCACCTTCGGCCACCACTAGTGGCCAGTCATCTTCCTGCCTTTGATGAACAGACACCACCATTTCATCCAGCGAGGTGACCACCAAGGAGAAATCCTTGGGGTCGTAGATATCTAAAGGGGTCACAGTTCCATCGCTAAATAAAAGCCAAGTGCTAAGCACCGCTTCCTACAGTGAGAGAAAAAAGGAGCAGAGAAATGTAAGAGTGAAGGTAACGGATGACCCCACACAATTCAATTCAGTTCAGTTCATTATAACTGTAGGGGAAAGAGTGGCAGAACCTGGAGGTGGAGTTAAAAGAGGAATCAGCTTAGAATCCCTACATAGTCACAAGCAAACTAAGTACAATCTCCCTTGAATTCTTTGGACCTTTACCTAACAGTTAGATGAGAAGATTCCTGTACACAGGCTTTTAGCAATAAATCAATTTAATTAGTCCTTCATCTGTGGACCTGGTCTTTGGCACCTGACATTGACCCAACATTCTTCTCAGGCAAATGGTTACGAATAAGATTAGGTTAGAAGCAAAAGAACTGTGGATTGGATCTCTTGGGGGTTTGAGAAGCAGAAGCAGCAGTCATCACAAGGGACACTGGACAGATTTAGAGTTAGGATCATAAAGAGTTGGAAAACCATTGGTGCCATTTGGAGTCTTCTACACCAGAGGTCCCCAAACATTTGGGCACCAGGGACCGGTTACATGGAGAGAGGTTTTTCCATGGACTGTAGAGTGTGTGGTTTTGTCTGCTACCTGTGGATGGGGCTTTCCTTGTTTGTGCAGCCCGGTTGCTGGCATGCCGCAGCCCAGTACTGGTCCACTGACCAGGGGTTGGACACTCCTGTTCTAGATGACTCATTTCTCCTGTTTCTCCTCTTCAGGGAAATCAAACAGACTGCTTTCATTATTGGTCCAATCACACACAGGGGCAGGAAGTGAAGAGGGAAATAAAACCGATCTTTGCGGTATTATGCTTTTAATCAAACTGAATGTATGCTTTCTTTCCTTCCCCACCTCCTCAAAATGGATAGCTCACTGTAAGGTTTTCACGGGGTTGCAGAGACACTTTGGGAGGGGAGATTCTGCTGATAATGGAGCAGAGTGTTTACAGAAAAGGTGTGCATTTTTTTTAAAAAAAAACAACAAACTTTAGATTACGCGAAATAAAATATATATATACCGTTTACAGATGCTAAGTGGATAAATCAGAGACCCCCAAAGAGTCTGCTACGCTGGTTTGTTTTTAAAACAACCAACTGGAAATTGCTT
>JARGCV010000659.1:32500-45000 GCA_034064705.1 Bothrops alternatus
CATGTTCAGTAAGGTGTGGTTCGTGTTCAATCAAGGTTGGATTTTGCCTCGTACCTGGACCGTCGTGATCCCTTGCTCGCGACCGATCAAAACCCGGCCGCCTTGTAGCTTGGCCACTTTGGATTCTTCCACCTTCATGAAGTCAGCCACCAGATCTGTGATGTCAAACTGCCATTCGGAGCTAAGCATGTAGGTCAGCTGTCCTCCAAGGTCAGAGGATTCTGCCACAAACTGGGTCAGGACACGCACCGTAGCGTGCTGGTACTGGAGGGTGCAGCCTTTGCCCTTCTTCTCGTCATCCTCATCCTCGTCACTGTCACGGGTGGGCCTGTCGAGGCAGATACGCACATCGTGAGAAAGATATCGCTTATGTTGAGGAACACTCTGATTTTTTCTCCCAGACAGGTAGTTTATTTATTTATTTATTTATTTAATTGGATTTCTATGCCGCCCTATTCCAGGAACTCAGGGCGGCTCACAGCATAAACAGAAATCAACATTAAAATACATATATAAAAAATACATATATAAAAAGAACCCCTAAGTTAAAAAACCAATCATCCAACAAACATACACACAGACATACACTGGCTAGGGGCAAGATGTTAGCTGCCCCAGGCCTGTCGGCAAAGATGTGTTTTGAGCAGTTTACGAAAGGCAGAGAGGGTGGGGGCGATACGGACCTCTGGGGGGAGTTGATTCCAGAGGGCCGGGGCCGCAACAGAGAAGGCCCTTCCCCTAGGCCCCGCCAGGCGACACTGTCTGGCTGATGGGACCTGGAGAAGGCCGACTCTGTGGGCCCTAACCGGCCGCTGGGATTCATGGGGCAGCAGACGGTCCCGTAAGTAACCTGGTCCGATGCCATGTAGGGCTTTATAGGTCATAACCAACACTTTGAATTGCGTTCGGAGACCAATTGGCAGCCAGTGCAGCTCGCGGAGTGATGCCGAAATGTGGGCATTTCTGGGTAGGCCCAACACTGCTCGCGCGGCTGCATTCTGCATTACCTGAAGTCTCCGAACGTTTTTCAAAGGTAGCCCCATGTAGAGAGCATTGCAGTAGTCGAGCCTCGAGGTGATAAGGGCATGAGTGACTGTGAGAAGAGACTCCCGGTCCAAATAGGGCCGCAGCTGGTGCACCAGGCGAACCTGGGCAAATGTCCCCCTCGCCACAGCCGAAAGATGATGTTCCAGATTTAGTTCTCGGCTCATGACCCCAGTTGAGACCAAACTTTCCATGGCGAAGCCAAGCAGTTGTTAAATGAGTCAAAGCCTGATCTGAGGACTGTTTTTTGTTAAGCAAATCGCTGCAGTTGTTAAACCAACCAGGAGGTCATTAAGCAAAGCTAGCAAGCCCAGCTTCTCCCATTGACTCTGGGAAGGTTGCAAATGGGGATCACATGACCCAAGGGCCATGCAACCGTCATAAATACATGCCAGTTGCCAAGCACCCCAGTTTTGATCATGTGACTGTGAGGATAGCAATAGCACTTAGATAGATAGACCGCTTCACAGGGCTTTACAGCCTTCTCTAAGCAGTTTACAGAGTCAGCATATTTGCCCCCAACAATCTGGGTCCTCATTTTACCGACCTCGGAAGGATGGAAGGCTGAGTCAACCTTGAGCCGGTCAGAACTGAACTCAGTGGGCAGAGGGAAGGAAGGAAGGAAGGAAGGAAGGAAGGAAGGAAGGAAGGAAGGAAGGAAGGAAGGAAGGAAGGAAGGAAGGAAGGAAGGAAGGAAGGAAGGAAGGAAGGAATGGGGAAAGGAAGAACAATATCAGTTAGACTTATATACCGCTTCACAGTGCTTTATGGCCCTAAGCGGTTTACAGAGTCAGCATGTTGCCCCCAACAATCTGGGTCTTCTTTTACTGACCTCGGAAGGATGGAAGGCTGAGTCAACCTTGAGCTGGTCAGAATCGAACTGCTGGCAGTGAGAGGAAGGAAGGAAGGAAAGGGAAGGAAGGGAAAGGAAGGAAGGAAGGAAGGAAGGAAGGAAGGAAGGAAGGAAGGAAGGAAGGAAGGAAGGAAGGAAGGACAAGAGCACTTAGACTTATATACCACTTCACAGTGCTTTAGAGCCCTCTCTAAGCAGTTTGCAGAGTCAGCCTATTGGCCTCCCAACAATCTGGGTCCTCATTTTACCGACTTCGGAAGGACGGAAGGCTGAGTCAACCTTGAGCCGGTCAGAATCGAACTGCCAAACTGCTGGCAGCCGGCAGACAGCAGAAGTAGCCTGCAGTCCTGCATTCTAACCACTGCACCACCAGGACTCCAAGGGTCATTGTTGTGAGGACAGGTGGTGAGTCATTTTTTTCACTGCCGTTGTAATTTTGAACATTTGCAATGGTTGTTAAGTCTGTACTTCCAAAGGTTGAACTCTTCAACCAATTACTGAGCAGGGAAGAGCAAGCTTGCATTGATCAAAAGAAAAGAAAAAAAAAAGAGGCCGGATTATCAAAATTCAGAGCGTAAACTGGCTCTTTAGCCAGCCGTTAACAAGAGCGAAAAGTCTTCTCAGCTCTTGGCCTGCAAAAGTGATGCAGGAACTTGAACAAGGGAATAATTCTTCTCCAGCCATGTAATGAATCAAAATAAATGTTCTTATTAAGGCCATCAGTCTTAGCCTGCCTCACTCCCAACTCTGACTTGACTTTAACCTAAATTTATTCCTTTCATTGGCTGTGATCAGGGGCACTCCATTTCAGAAGCTATTCGACATGTGCCATAGTACATTAATTCTGAGCAGATACCTAACCAGAAACCAGATTTCCATCTGGAAAAGTATCCTTGCAGAGAGTGCCATATTGCCTGAATTGCAGGTTTCCTGTCTCCTTCAGATCCCTCCACTTTTAAGGGACTGGTATGACATGAAGAACCATAGTAAGCTTGTCGGCTTTCCATAATCTCTTTGGAGAGAAGGAACCCCCATCTTAAGAACATAAGAAGAGCCATGCTGAATCAGGCCAAAGCCCATCGAGTCCAGCATTCTGTGTCACACAGTGGCCCACCAATTGTACATGGGGATCTTGAGCAGAAAGAGAAGGCAAAACCCTCCCTTTCCCTTGACCCCCAACAAATGGTACTCAAGGGAATCCTGCCTGCCTCAACCAACATAGAGGCGGCACATGGACATCCGTTTTAATAACCACCGATACACTTGGCATCCATGAATCTATCTAGCCCTGCCTTGAAGCTGTCAAGGCTGACAGCTGTCACGACCCCTTCTGGAAGTGAATTCCATTGATTTCCTTACTGAAAATTAATGTATTTCCATGGTTCAAAGAAAGCAACTTTGCCCCAAGGGATAATTGGAGACAATCAATTTGCATGTGGCTGGATCATTTCAGTGCACAAGAACCTTGGAGGAGACACAGAAGCGTGGAAGACTTGTTGTAGATCTCACGTTGTCTCTCTCGGTGCGCAACTGCTGTGATTCGTGACCTGTAGGCTGTGCAAGTCGCAACTGATGGGTGTGGTGGTGGTGGGAAACATAAAAAGTAGAGTTGGGAAGGACTGTATTGATCAGAGAATCCAACCCCTTGGTCTGAGCAGAAAACTGGATTACAGAATGAATCATAACAAGCCCGGGAAAAGATGGTCATGAGACAAATGGCAGTAGTGAGAAGTTTTCAAAAGGGTTCCTATACTGGCCAATGTAGCGATTAGAAATGTATAGTTTGTATATAGATAAGTTATATGCAATTAATGTACAATATGGACTGAGATGTCTGTCAAAGACGATTTACCATGTTCAATGTTTTTAATCCTTTTCTTTTTTTTTTTGTATTCAATAAAAAACTTTAATTAAAAAAATGGAGAAAAATTCACAGGCGTTTTGGGCTCAGTTGTGATTGAAAGCTGAGCACTACCCATCCTGTACAAAATAATTTAGAATGGGCAAGGAAGTGATACATAAATATGCAATTTTATGTTAACAATTATCTTTAATCTTTACTTTTCCTAATTCAGCGGCATAGACATTAAATTAATTTTAGCAGAGATAAAGATTAACAATAAAAGTTAGGTAAAATGGTAGTTTAGCAATACTTAAAGAGCTACAGGCTTGTGAGCCAGGTGGCCCAAGTGATGAGCAAACACCAAAGGGAAAGCACTGAAGATGGATCTTATTTGGAGGCCCTTTGAGTTTCAGGAGCAAAATTATTGTGAGTTTGTTTACAGTTGATTATTATTTACTAATGTAATTAAACTATCAGAATATTTCAGTTCTTGTTACTTTCAGTGAAGGTTTTAATGTTTACTGTTTACTATGCAGGATGTTACTGTTTGATATTTTTTTACCTTGGAGGATTTTATTTCATTTCATTGTTTATATTGTTTTGCTGCACCATGGCCATTTTTATATAAATTCAGATAATGGCAATAACAATAATTTTGCAAACATAAAATGATTTTTATGCCAAAAAAAAAAAAAGATCAGCATTTCTGAATCTCAGCAACTTTCAGATGTAGGGGCCTCAACTCCCAGAATTCCCCAGCCAAAATTCTGGAAGTTGGAGTCTACACCTCTTAAAGTTGCCAGCTGGGGAATTCTGGTGTCAATGCTGCTAACATCGGATGTTCTTGCTTTGACAACAGATGGAAACATAGCCATCTTTTCTCTTTTGTTTTTAGAGTTAGATCAGTGTTTCTCAACCTTGACAATTTTAAGGCATGTGGACTTCAACTCCCAGCAACTGTGGAATTCTGGGAGTTGAAGTCCACATGCCTTAAAATTGTCAAGGTTGAGAAACACTGAGTTAGATGATGCTGGGAGAGGGGATGTGGATGAGAGTCCAGTTAGTCATAACAACAAAAACTCAGCCCTGGGAATCAAGGTTATTGCGCCCAGAGCTGATAAAGATTTGGCAGGCTGGAGAGCTGGGGGAAAAGCCCCGCTTCAAGCTAATTGGGGAATGTTATTTATGACTGTTGATTGAAGGAGGGAATTGTGCTTTGCTACTTTATGCCCAGGAGAGGGGAATTCAGTTTTTGGCTTTAACTATGTAGTTCCGATACTTTGTTTCTCGAATAAAAGATTCTTTAAGATAAACAATGCCTCGAAGTTCTTTTAAAGAGTTTCATCCGTTGGAACCATGACATCTGGGAGTTGAAGTCCCTACATCTTAAATTTGCTGAGATTTCAGAAACACAACATTAGATGTTCCAAAGGTGCTTTTTTCCAAAAGACAACTGGATTTTCCTTGGGGGGGGGGAAAGGGTGTTTCTTGAAAATATTTCTCATCTCATCCAAGAAACTTCTTCAGTTCTTCTTGAATGAAAAGGGGGAAAAATTCAAAGGAAAAACTAAGAAAGCCCAGTTGGCTGGAAAAGCAATTAATATCAAGCACCGGGGAAATCAGGAGATTCAGGCAGTTCAAATGAGCATAACTCTCTACAAGAATCTGACCAACTAACAGTCAAGGGAAATGAGTGGGAGATAAGAAAGGCATTCAAAGTGGGCTGGATTTAGATCTCTTGCAAGTGCACAGGGACTCATGACTTATGACACGTTTGACGCCTCCTTTGGGCCTAGCTTGGTCATCTCCTACACCTCTGGGACATGATCTGGATGATTGAGAATCTCCATATACCCTATGTTAGATGTTCTCCCTTTCACCCTGACATTCTATGATTGCAACCCATTTGCTACAATCTGGGATAATTAAAAATAGTTTAATCTGGCATTATTTTAGGTATTGGAAGAGAGCTTTCCTATCTCCCAGGTAATCTTTTGGCAAGGCTCAATTTATTGAGTTTCCTCAATGCTTCTCTTGGTCCTAATCTCCCTTCCCCAATCCTCTTAATTGCTGGAATCTTTCTTACCGTGAATTCCAAAACATCCAAACAGGATCCTTTTTATATTTCTATTGAAGCTGCTCTATCTGGAGCCCAAGGAGTTTAAGTTCTGGGCTGGTGCTGGTCTGTTTTGAAGACTTCAGTGTCTGAAATCCATTTATTTGGATCATTCGCAGTTGAAAGAACAAACTTCTGCAGGAGACTCTTACAAAGAGAGAGAGAGCACGCTGGCAGGCCACATTTAACTGTCATTTCCACGCAGCTCTTTCTCATCTCTGCTTTTTGCCTGAACGACAACAAAAAAAACCAAGCTTGGCGAAAGGATGTGCCCTGTGGCTTGGCATTAATCGAAAGAGTAGTTGATGGGAACAGTTTATCGGCTTGCAAACAGTACAGCAAGATTTCAGCTGGCTTGATCGATGCAAACCAGACGCCTCTCGGGGGCTAAATTTTGAAAAGGCAGCATCGTGTTGAAAGTTAGACCATTTGGCAACTGAATTGCAAGCCGCAGCGTGTGGGCCTTGGCTATCTCGCCCCAAATGGTCCAGTCAAACATCTGCAGATGCAAACGTGAAACAATGCAGCAGACGGGCATCAGACGAAATGAAGCTTTTTCATCCGCTGAAGGATACATTTTTCTCTATTAAATTTTGCCAGCCTCAACAATACACGCTCGACGGCATCCAACGAGTTGCTTGAAAAGCTGGCGCCCATTTTGTTTATCTATCCTTGCAGTGGGGAAGAAGCAGAACTCAAAATAACTTCTGCACACAGATGGGCCCAGGTTCTAACTCTGAAAGGATAAACAGATATGTGTAAAATCGCCCAACTGGGGGAACAGACTGTAGTCAGAAGAGACTACATTAGCGATGAGAAAAAAAAATCTAATTTGGCAAAGAGGAACAAAATTAGGAAATACAGCAGCGAGGTTTCCAACATCCAAATCAGCTGTTCCTCTTTCAAAATGATTTCCAGATGTATTATACAGTCCTGGTCTAAAACAGGATGTTAACTTTTTCCATTTATTTTAAAAATTTTGCACGCACAAAAATACAACATCACTACCACCACATCGCTATAGCCTAAAATGTAATTCCGTGAATTGTGAAACCTGCCCCCCCCAAAAAAAGCCAATAATTTTCAACAATCTCTTGGAAAAAAGCAAACAAAACTAAACTGGATATGTTTGTCATGAAATCCTTGGGGTGGGCTGCTTTTCTCAACGCACAGAATCACCCGGATAAACATTCTTAATGGAATTACATCTACAGTTTCTACAAGAGGGGCTATTGCATGCTTCTGTTGTGAATACTTGTCCAGGATAAGGAATTCAAGGGTGTGAAATATATTCAAAGAAGGGGGGGGAGAAAAGATCAAGAATAATCAGAAAGAAAGAAGAAACTACTCAAATCAAATCATAGTGTTAAAATAAACAATCATCCATAAACAAAACATAAGTACATTTTTCAATACATCTAATACTAATAACTCAACTGAAAATAATCATACCAAACAATTAACATTACTGCTCGGTACCCCCACCACCACATCCCCCCGACCCTAACCTTCCCCCCTCACTTACCAACTAACTACCTACTTTCCTCCCTCCTTCTCTACTTCTCTATACTCCACCCTCCTTACTCATCCCCCCTCTTACCAACTTTCTTTCTACTTTCTTTCTACTTTCCTCCCTCCTTCTCTATCTCCGTCCTACTCTTCCCCCTTCTTATCAACTTCCACTTACATCAGCCTTCACTCCTCCTTCCTCTTTCCATCAGATGTGGTGCCCAGAGGCCACCCGAGCAACCCCTTAATGACAGTAATTACATATTCTTACATCAACCCCAATTACAGTTGAGAAAACATCGTATATAAAATTATAAACCCTCCCTAACCCTCCCTCCCGACTTCCCAGAGTGAGTACAGGGTAAAACTAAAGAAAACCCACTACATCAAACAAAATTATTATATAATCCTAACAAGAATTTTAAACTATATACTATATACAATCTCTAAATCATTTCAATCCATTAAACAAAACAAACAAATCATCTTGTTAAGAATAATAATTTTCATTTACATATCTAAACCATCAATCTAAGTCAAACCTTAAATCACTTCAATCCATTGAGAGGTTATATAAAATCACCCAAACAATCAAGTTTTATATACATCTTCCAGTAATCAACCTCTTTCGAACCATTGAACATCAAATAAAAAAAAATTCATCTTTTTAGAAAAATAAACAAATAATATCAATAAACCCCTCAATTCAAAAAAAAATATATATTCTTAATCAATTTAATATATCTTCCATTAAACATCCTCTCTTACATCTTACTTATAAAATTGGTCTTTAATTCAGCCCATAATCTTAGATTAGCCTTAATTCCTTACATTTAATTTTAAATTTCACTTCTTCAATCGACTTCTGGACTTTCTCATCTGTCAGATAAACCTCCATAACAAATACAATCTATTTATTCCATTTCTAACTTACATTCCTTCAACCTTATCAAATCACATAATGCTTATCTATCCCATCAATCAATCAATCTAATGTCAAACCTAGATCATTTCAGAGCAAATACATTCTTCATCAATTTAATTATATCTTCCATTAATCATCTTCTCTTACATCTTACTCATAATCTTAGTCCTTAAATCAGTCCATAATTTTGAATTACCCATAATTCCTTGCATACAATTTTAAATTTCACTCCTTCAGTCGAATTCTAGGTTTTTTCTTCAACCAGGTAAACCTCCATAACGAAGCCTCCCTTCCAAATAAGTCTCTCTTCTTTACTTGCAATATCATTTGAGTCCAAATAAACCGTCTTAACCTTTGCATTAGTCCTCTGTTACTCTTAGCCATAAACTTTTGTTGAGATAACAATTCAAATCTCTGTCTTTGCTTTTCCTGATCCTCAGCCCCATAAGTAAGTTGCTTCTTAAACTGAATCAATGTCTCTTTTTTCTCAATTAAATCCTCTTCTTGCTGCTTATCTAAAAAGAATAGCCATCCCCTCCTTTCTTGAAACAAATCCTCTTCCTCCACTCCATAGATAAACTGTTTATCAAGCAAGATCCATTTCCCTTTATTCTCTTTATTCTCAGTACTGTCTTCTTCTTGTTCTTGTTCTTCTTGTTTAGATTGTATTATAAAATATTCAGCAGTCGGTTGTAAATCAGTTTCATTTGGAAGAAAGAATCTGGTTAATATTTCTGTAATAGTCTCTTTCAGTATTGCTTTAATCTCTTTCACTATTGCACGCCTTTCTTCTTGAGATTCATCAATACGATCCAAAATAGGTTTAACATTTGAATGTAAATTCCACTCCATTTTAAATTTAAAACAATCACTCTGGCTTTAATACAATTCCTATAGCCGTCTCTCTAGCTTCGCTTACGAGAACAGGGAGAGAGAAAAAAAATGGAGAATTCACTTTCACTTTCAAACACTTTCCTTTAACAGTGAAAGCAGTGAAAGCTATACGCCATTTTAAAAGCATTATGTTGATTGTAGAAGTTAGAAATATATAGCCAGAAAAACAATAAAAAAATACTTGCAATCCAATAAGAACGCCTGTATTCACTCAGTCTGCTTACAGTCTCTCTTGTGTTCTATTTTTATAAGCAGAAGCAGTCGCGGCGTCTTTCTCTGTCTGATGACAGAAGCGTCTCTGGGCAGGAGCGTCTTCAGGAGCTTAGGGAGCTATCACTCTTGATCCCTGAAAACTTTTTCCAGGGATTTAAGAGGTGCTCAACCCTGCTCCTGATGCTCTACACCTCTTCTTTGCCCGAAGAGGGGATTTTTCACCGCAAAAAAACAGCTGATGTGCGCTGTTTTTTGCGGCTTTACAAACCCAGGGAACGGAGCCTCACAGAGGAGACTCTAGCGACGCCGGCGGAGCCACCGGAAGCCTGATAATAAAAACTAATAAAATATATTTTCAAAAAAATAATAATAATAATCAGAAAGAATAATATCTGTATCTTCCTGGTTTTAGACTCTTGGAGATTAGCAAAAGAATTCCTTAAGATTTTTTTGAAAGAGAACCCTGCAAAAAGATAATCCATATCACATTAAGCCCTCTTCTTTAAATCAAGTTTGATTAGAGGTTGGTTCACCCAACCACTTCAGTTATCTTTATCCTTCGTTGATTCAAGTAATGCTTGGATAAGAAGCGAAACGTCTTCAAAGCAAAACAAGAAAGTCCGGTTGCCTTATGAAAAAGCATCTTTGGGATAGTGAATAAACAAGTCCTTCAATTGCCACTGACTTTGAGTCAATATGAATGTCCTTATTGGGTCATAGTCATTTAATGCAAGAAGTTATTAAACTATCCAAAGCTCATATCTGAATTCAGACTGACCAGTGCTTTGGTAGGAATTTAAAAGGGAGATTAAAGTGAGAATCCATCTCTCTCTTTTTCTTTTCATTTTCCAGTTAAACGAAGCCTAGTCACTATGTGAAATAGAAATAGAAATGGGATGGGATGGGATGTGATGGAGAATAGAATAGAATAGAATAGAATAGAATAGAATAGAATAGAATAGAATAGAATAGAATAGAATAGAATAGAATAGAATAGAATAGAATAGAATGGAATGGAATGGAAAAATGGAATGGAATGGAATGGAAGAATAGAATAGAATAGAATAGAATAGAATAGAATAGAATAGAATAGAATAGAATAGAATAGAATAGAATAGAATAGAATAGAATAGAATAGAATAGAATAGAATAGAATAGAATAGGATGGGATGGGATGGGATGGGATGGGATGGGATGGGATGGGATGGGATGGAGAGGAGAATAGAATAGAATAGAATAGAATAGAATAGAATAGAATAGAATAGAATAGAATAGAATGGAATGGAATGGAATGGAATGGAGTGGAGTGGAGTGGAGTGGAGTGGAGTGGAGTGGAGTGGAATGGAATGGAATAGAATAGAATAGAATAGAATAGAATAGAATAGAATAGAATAGAATAGAATAGAATAGAATAGAATAGAATAGAATAGAATAGAATAGAATAGAATAGAGCTGGAAGGGACCTTGGAGGTCTTCTAGTCCAGCCCCCTGCTCAAGCAGGAGAACCTACACCATCTCAGACAGGCTTGCCAAATTCCTCACTTCACCTGATAACACTTCCATTTACAAGAGGTTGGGAATTAACAGGCAGAGCTCAGAAAATTCTCCAAGGCAATCGGCTGGTGGTGTTAGTTAATGGGATATTGCACCAGAAAGGGGGTATTGGCTGATTCCCAAGAGAAAAAAAATATTCACAATGAGATTCCAATACCTTTTGTTGGAGGTGACGGCAATTCTCCAACCTTTAATCTGGCTCAGCTCGGTATCGGAGATCTCAATTTGCAACGGGAGCCGTGGGACCCAGACAGGGACTTCTAGCTGAGTAGTAAAATGCTGGTAGGTGAAGTTCACCAGGGCGTCCACTTTGCTTTTCATTTCCTTCCCATTCACAAAGATGGCGTCGCAGTTGTCCGAGACCTGCAAAGGAAGAACGTTAAGCAGACCCTGAAGTGAATAACAAATAAATTAGCTACCTCAAGATGGGGGGGCAAAAGTCCCACCGCAGGAAATAGCAGCATTTTAGAAGTCTATGGAGATTCTCAGTCATCCAGGTCATAGTTATCCCAAAGATGCTTTTTCTTGAGGCAACTGGAAAGTCCGGTTGCCAGTTGCCTTGTGAGAAAGCATCTTTGGGGCCTTTTCGAAGTCTTTGACTCCTTACTGGTAGAAAAATAGCAAGAATAATGCATTTTCTTCAATATAAGAGCAAGCAACTCGATGTTTTGGGGCTAAATCCTACCAGCCCCGGCTAATATGACTAAAGAATGATTGGAGCGTCGTCCAAACTACCTGGAAAATACCAGGTTCAGATCTTGGTTGGATCAGTCACGGAGACTGGCTCCCAACGTTGTCACATGGCCAGTGGTGGGGTTCAGCGGGTTCGCACCAGTTCAGTAGAATTGATAACTCAGCTATTGCTGAGTTTGGAGTTTGGCTGAATGTACACTGCTTCCAGAAGTCCAATCTAGCCTCAGAGGCCTGGAGGAGGCCTCCCAGGCCTAGAACAGCCCAACGGAAGTGCATGGATGTCACTTCCGGAAGTCCTTTCTAGGCCTCGGAGGCCTGGAGGAGGCCTCCCAGGCCTAGAACAGACCACCAGAAGTGCATGGATGCCATTTCCGGAAGTCCATTCTAGGCCTCGGAGGCCCAGGCCTGCATCCAATAAGAGAACCGGTTGTTCAGGTAATTGAATCCCACCACTGCACATGGCATACCATGGTGACTTACAAATGATGAGTTATATCAAAGGTCTCCAAACTTGGCCACTTTAAGACTTGTGGACTTCAACTCCCAGCCAACAGAACAATTCTAAGCTAGTAACACATTTAACTCCACCCCACCCCAGCTCTGCCTGCTCTCCTACAATTATTTTGACATCAGCTTTATATTTACAGCTTATTTAGAGAAAAATACATGCCAGCAGAGAAAGGAGAGACATATTTTTATAATTCTCAATAATTGCTCCCTTTTAGTATGAGAAAATAAGTAGGGATGTAAAACCCAGCTACCAAGAACCTTAGAATCATAACTCCATTCATATATTCCTCCAAACAAGGAGGCTGCAACGTGTTTGAATTCTGCTAGAGGGGATTAACTCTGAACT
>JARGCV010000659.1:50000-70000 GCA_034064705.1 Bothrops alternatus
CCCACCCATCTTCTAATCCTTCCTTCCTCCCTCCCTCCCTCTCATCCTTCCTCTCTTCCCCCTCCCTCACTATTGCCCTTCCATCCTCTAATCCTTCCTTCCTTCCTTCCTTCCTTCCTTCCTTCCTTCCTTTCTTTCTTTCTTTCTTTCTTTCTCTCTCCTCTCCCTTCCCTTCCCTTCCTTCCCCTCCTCCTCCTACTTCTCCTCACCCTCTCCTCCTCAAGCAAACACATGCTTGCAAGGATTCCAATAATTCACAGAGAAGAGCGTCTGAATCCTTGGTACCCTGAGGCGGACACCTGACAAGCCAATGCAAGGGCTGTTCTTCAGAGACGTCAAGAATCCTGTCGGGATTTCCAGGCACAGGGACAAGTCCTCCCAGCTCTTTTCCCGTAAAAGGCAGGCTGGGAGGACGACCTCCCAGCTCATCCCCTGCAGCACCATCTTCCAATCTACTTCATCAAGATCCGCTAAGCAGCCATCAGAGGTTGAGAGTGCCACACCATTCGTCACGGGCGAGAGGACATGGCATGTTTCAGCAATTAGAAAAGAACAACAAGAGAGGAAATTAATGGGGTGAAGAAGCACGAAATTAGGCAATTACAGGCACCTTCCCTGATGGGGCTTATTACTGCAACTTGCTTGGCAAGGGGTAGGAAAGGAAAACACCAAACCCACCGCAAGTAAAATGGATAGCAGGATTCAAAAGGTTGTCTGTAAAAACTGGGGCCTGGGTTTTCAAATTCCCAGGTAATCTCTTCCTTTCGTAGCTACCTCTCCGATGTTTATTAACTGGGCTTTTTCTGCTTCCATTATTTGAGGGGCTGCCCCAAAGAAGAGGGAGTCAAGCTATTCTCTAAAGCACCAGAAGGCAGGACAAGAAGCAACGGATGGAAACTAATCAAGGAGAGAAGAAACCTGGAACTAAGGAGAAACTTCCTGACAGTTAGAACAATTAACCAGTGGAACAACCTGCCTCCAGAAGTGGTGAATGCTCCGACACTGGAAGTTTTTAAGAAGAGACTGGAAAAGGGGCGTGGCTGCCTCGGGGTCGAAATAGCCTTGTTCGGAGGCTCTGCGACACGGGACCTGTAAAGCCGCCAAAACAGCGCAAAACAGCTGTTTTTCGCGGCGGAAAAAACCCCTCCTCGGTCGGAGAAGGGGCGAAGAGCTGTGAGTGGGGGTTGAGATCCTCTGAAAACTCCCTGAAAAAACGCTGGGGGGGGGGAGAAAGAGGACTCCCCGTGCGCTCACAATAGCTCCAGTCCGGAGCAGCATCTGTCAGCTGACAGACCAAGACGCTGAGACCAGCCACCACTCGAGGAAAACTTTTCAAAGAAGCACAGAGATTGACAGACTGAACGCAGGAGCTTAAAAAGCAAGTATTTCTTATATTTTACCTCGGATCAATTATGTCCACAATAAACAAAAGGTACCCAAAATGGTGACCACTTTTACTTTAGAGAGAAAGTGACCAGAAGAGAAAGGCGAAAGAGAAACTGTAATGCGAAAGAGACCTCTAGAGGGCAGCAGAGACGCATAACTTAAAAACTTTGCGAAATAAACCTAAGGATGTATATAAGAGAGATATAAGAGAGTACATCTTGGCAATATAAGCGTAAGGATTAATCCTCAGCATAAAGACGCTTGGCTAACAGCAGATTGAAGATAGGATGGCCACTATGCAGTCCAAACTGGTGCCCTCAAAGGTGGCAGCACCCTCCCCAGCCCAGATCCTTAAAATACCAGGGAACAACTTACCTGCCCCCCCACCTTCCTCCATAGCTACAGAATCCCAGGCCCCCCGGTCTACTCAGGCCTCTCCAGAAATGACGAAGAAAGAATCAAAAGATGCAACGTCAACAACTTTTGAAAAAATAAGGAGAAAGATGGACATGATAATAGACATGTATGAGAAAAGGTGGGAAGAAAGGATGAGGACGATGGAGGCAGTGGAACAAAGCAGAGAAGTGGAGAAGATGGTGGAAGATCAAAGCAAAGCAGTTATTGAGGACTTGGACCAAACCAGAGAAACAGTACAAACGCACAGTGGGGAAATGAGAGAAGATATTGGGAGAAATTCAAAGAGGATCTGGGAAGGAGTTGAAGAAAAGATGGAAGAGGTGGAGAGACAAGAAGAGAGACAACTTACTGAAATGAAAAGTGAGGTGCAAAACCACTCAACTATGATGTACTATCGCCAGATGATGACAGCAATTAGGGGCAAGAGACTGGAAAAATCCCCAAATGAGAAACAAGAAGATTTGAAAAGAATTGTTATAAAAGCATTGGAAAAATATCTAGGAGAGGAGGCTAAACATTTCTCTGGGCAAACTGACAGAATCCATAGAGTATGGCTTATATGGAACCAAGGGACATTGCAAGCAATAAAGAGAGACTTATTACTTGGAAGGGAAGCTGTGTTATGGAAATCCACCTGGCAGAGGGAGAAAACCAGAATTTGACTGAAAAGAAGAGAAACTTAATATTTTATGCAAGGAATTAAAGGCAAAGAATTATGGACTCATTTAAGGACTAAGTGTAAGAGCAAGAGACATGAAAGGGTGATTAATGGAAGATATATATTAAATAGACTAAGAATGTACGTGTTGAAGGGAGGGGTGTATCGACATGAAAATTATTAATTTTAATAAGATGACTTGTTTGTTTGATGTACAATGGATAGATCTGAAAAGAAGTGAAATTTAAAATTTTTAAAATGTAGTTGGCTTATAGTTAAACTTTGATATATGGAGTGAAGAAGGTCTACAAATTTAAAATGATTGTATTAAGTTGAATGGCTTTAACTTGAATTTTTTCTTTGTTTACATGTACAAATGGATATCTAATAATAAAAAAATTAAAAAAAAAGAAGAGACTGGACAGCCATTTGTCTGAAATGATAAGCCGGGGGTTGGGCTAAAAGACCTCCAAGGTCCCTTCCAACTCTATTCTATTCTATTCTATTCTATTCTATTCTATTCTATTCTATTCTATTCTATTCTATTCTATTCTATTCTATTCTATTCTATTCTATTCTATTCTATTCTATTCTATTCCATCCCATCCCATCCCATCCCATCCCATCCTCTATTCTATTTCTATTTCTATTTCTATTTCTATTTCTATTTCTATTTCTATTTCTATTTCTATTTCTATTTCTATTTCTATTTCTATTTCTATTCTATTCTATTCTATTCTATTCTATTCTATTCTATTCTATTCTATTCTATTCTATTCTATTCTATTCCTTTCTCTATTCTATTCTATTCTATTCTATTCTATTCTATTCTATTCTATTCTATTCCTTTCTCTATTCTATTCTATTCTATTCTATTCTATTCTATTCTATTCTATTCCTTTCTCTATTCTATTCTATTCTATTCTATTCTATTCTATTCTATTCTATTCTATTCTATTCTATTCTATTCTATTCTATTCTATTCTATTCTATTCCTTTCTCTATTCTATTCTATTCTATTCTATTCTATTCTATTCTATTCTATTCTACTCTATTCTATTCTATTCTATTCTATTCCTTTCTCTATTCCATTCCATTATTCTATTCTATTCTATTCCTTTCTCTATTCTATTCTATTCTATTCTATTCTATTCTATTCTATTCTATTCTATTCTATTCTATTCTATTCTATTCCTTTCTCTATTCTATTCTATTCTATTCTATTCTATTCTATTCTATTCTATTCTATTCTATTCTATTCTATTCTATCCTATTCTATTCCATCCCATCCCATCCCATCCTCTATTCTATTCTATTTCTATTTCTATTCCATTCCATTCCATATTCTATTCCATTCCATTCCATTCTTAGTGACTGTTTGAAGATATGATGGACCCCCTCCAAAGATACTTACAAACTGGATTCAAAGTTCCAATGGCTACCCCACACACACACAAATGTCACATTATGTCACTTTGGGTGCTCAGCAACCAGCCCACATTTATGGCAGTTTGCAGCATCATTGCGTCACAATTTATGATTATCTTTGGGCAGAAACTGAAGTTTACTTTCTGTTTATAGCAAAAAAAAAAAAACCTGAATAATTGCAGACAATGGGTTTGCTTAACAATTGCTGAATGACCACTATATTTGTTTAATAACTGCAGCATACTCGACACACTCCCATCATGACATACTGTTGGAAATTCTTACTTGTGTATGTTTTATATGCATGTTTCCAATGTCCAGAAAACACCTCTGTGTGATTCAAAAACCTACATTCGCGCAAACCAAAAAAGGATCACAAGTCTAGAGATGCAGCTGTTCCCTCATTCCTTTTAATGACATTTCCCCAGCTGTTTAAACTCAGTGTTCAGTCACACCTAAGTATGCCAGGTTAAAACAAAAAAAAAAAGTTAGAAACTCAATTAACACCATGAAAGGTCCACAGAACGTATCTCAACACATCCCTCGTTGCCGTAATGGCATGATGGGAGGATGGGAGGGGAAGTAAGGCAAGCGAAGAAACAAATCAAGGAATAGACATAGAACTTGGGGGTATGAAAAGAAGAATTTTTGGAAGAAACAAAGATCAGCAACTGAATCGTGGAGCAAAGAAGGAAGATGTTGGAATAACGTCTCCCTCTGAATTCAGGGCCTCTTCATTCGCTTATGTCAATTTGAATCAGATAATCATATAATTAATGGATTGGTCCCCCGTGGTGACAGACATTTACACTGGAGAGAAAATCTGGGTGAAAATAATGAGTTTTATCATCATACCATGTCAACACATGCACTTCTCTATGTCAGTGAAAAGAGCCATTAGTTGCCGTTATCATCTTACCGGTGAAGACATGAGAAGTTGACATGTTTGCACACTCTATTTAACAATGGAACTGGATTTGTTAGCTGATGTAATTTAGAAGTTGGAGGAAGGATGGGTGACTCTTATAATACCAAAACATCCTTGGCTCCAAGTAATGTATGTTGGTTTAGTAAGAATGAGAGGAGACGTAGCAACAAATATAATGCCTGCAGATGGATGGATGGATGGATGGATGGATGGATGGATGGATGGATGGATGGATGGATGGATGGATAAGTACATGCATGCATACGTACATACATTCTTTATACCTAGAGTGGTACCTTGGTACTTAACTGGTTTGAAACACATCAAATTTATTACTCAACACATTTTGAAGCAAAAATTTTGTCCCGGTACTCATCGTTTGTTTGGTACTCAACACACAAGCTGGAACTTGTCTGTGTTGGCTGCAATGTGACTCACTACATTATTCCCCCAAAAAACCAATTAAGTTGAATACCGAGGTACCATGAGAGAGAGAGAGAGAGAGAGAGAGAGAGAGAGAGAGAGAGAGAGAGAGAGAGAGAGAGAGAGAGAGAGAGAGAGAGAGAGAGAGAGAGAGAGAGAGAGAGAGAGAGAGAGAGAGAGAGAAATGGACAGACGGATGGATGGATAAAGACAGAGAGATGGATAGATAGATAGATAGATAGATAGATAGATAGATAGATAGATAGATAGATAGATAGATAGATAGATAGATAGATGAGAGAGAGAGAAATGGACAGACGGATGGATGGATAAAGACAGAGAGAGATGGATGGATGGATGGATAGATATAGATAGATAGATAGATAGATAGATAGATAGATAGATAGATAGATAGATAGATAGATAGATAGATAGATAGATAGATAGATAGATGAGAGAGAGAGAGAAATGGACAGACGGATGGATGGATAAAGACAGAGAGAGATGGATGGATGGATGGATGGATGGATAGATAGATAGATAGATAGATAGATAGATAGATAGATAGATAGATAGATAGATAGATAGATAGATAGATAGATATACACAGAAGAGACAGAGAGATGGATGGATGGATGGATGGATGGATGGATGGATGGATGGATGGATGGATGGATGGATGAATAGTCAAATTGGAGCTACCGGTATCTATTTCGGAACTAATATTGGCTCTTCTCTTCCATTCCTGTGAGGTCCTTGATGCTCTCTGAGCTTGGTTGTTTTCTTGTAGACATTTCATTACCCAACTAGGGAACATCATCAATGCTAATGTTGCTAATGTTAATGATGATGATAGCACTCCCTGCACTCCCTGCTAATTATATTTAAAAGCAAGAGAGAAGGCTGGTTCTCCATGAAGGTTCAAAGATATGCATCATCCAGTGGTTGGTTAAGTAAACTATTGATTTGTAAGACTGTTTCAGCCTTTGATAGCCATCTGACTAAATCATTCCTGGGATCTTTCCAGTTTCAAGAAAAAGCCTTACCTTGAGGACATCTTCATCAGCTGATCTGCATTCAGCAGAGCTGGAGATGTCTCTGATGGATCCATCTTCATCAACAGCAACTACTTTCACAGGGATAGACACTGGCTTGCCCGTCAGAATGGCTGTGTTGAGGATCTCGGTATCCTATTCAGGCACACAACAAAGAAGGAAACACAGGTCCATAAAAGAAGATGCCATCAAAAGAGTAAGGTGAAGTAGGGACATAGTTAAGGCCCCTCTATCCCATTTTCATCCTCACAATAATCTTTTAGAACA
Source organism: Bothrops alternatus (assembly GCA_034064705.1). Classification (NCBI taxonomy): domain Eukaryota; kingdom Metazoa; phylum Chordata; class Lepidosauria; order Squamata; family Viperidae; genus Bothrops; species Bothrops alternatus. The sequence goes on from JARGCV010000659.1 coordinate 56,563, forward strand.
CCTGCTGTTCACAATGAAGGTCAGATTCCACCTCAATATCTTCTGGTTGAAATCATAAAGATCTGGAGAAGATTCCAGCAAGACCTTTGCTAAATTCAGCAGGGCCCTCAATAAACTAGGGTTCTCATCAACACCAGAAAGTTGTCTACGATAAAAAAGAGTGGTGGGATATCTTAAAAAACTGTTGTGCCACCATCAATTTGTTGTGCCAGAAACAGAAACTAGATGTTCAAACAAACTTCCCCCAACTCGGCATACTTCAACTGAGCTGTCCTATAATCCTTTTACCTCATATGTAGAAATAGTCTTTCCCCTTTCGTATTTCCACCACCCATCCATGGACAATAACGCTAGGTCAGGTCATTCCAAAGATGCTTTTTCAGGAGGCAACTGGACTTTGTTGTTTTTCTTTGAAGACCTCATCCAAGAAGCTTCTTCAGCTCTTACTGGGTCTGACTGGATGGTCAGAGCTGAAGAAGCTTCTTGGATGAGAAGCGAAATGTCTTCAAAGAAAAACAACAGTTGCCTTATGAAAAAGCATCCTTTGGGACAGCCATGACCTGGATGACTGAGAACCTCCGTAGACACTTACAGATAATTCAAGTCCCACCTCAGTGGGATTCAGCAAAACACAGGGCAGTTTCTATAGGTCACCTATAAACCTGATCCTTGTGGTTCTTTGGGACCAGATTATCTTTCAGCCTCGGAGGGCTGAAATGACAGATTACCCAAATCACGGGCCTCCTATCGCTCTTATTCTTCGATTCCTAAATGTCTCCATTGCAGAAGTTTATAGCCAAACCCTTCCCTTCTCTGCAGAAACGGCAACCCAGCGAGAAAATCCCTCGTTCATTTTTGTCAAATCACTGTGGCGCCAACAGCACCCCCGATACCAATTGCTAATTTAAAAAATACATATATTTTCTGCTTCATCGACAAATGCCCCTTGGAGACGTTCTCGGGGCCAGGAAGTCATAGACAGATCATTTCCTCAGCAAGTTCTGAGGAAGCCATCGATGCTTTTTCCTCAACACATTCTCTGATGCAGCCCGCTAATGAGTCCATTAACGGGGAATTCATTGATACAGCACCACGGATGCCATTTGATTAATTACGCCAGCTCTCCACTCTCACCAGGACGTAGGCAGAGGAAGAGAGGGGCAAAATGAAGGACAAGAACCCTTGAATTAAGGCCTTTGCTCCGGGGAAGCAATATTTGCAATTAAGACATGGGATCTGGACCTCACGGTGAGTGATGATTCTTTTGCAACTCGCTACAGCCATAGACCTGGCTGCAAAAAAAAGGAGAAACACTCTACTTCAAGTGCCATCTGCCACTGGAATGGGTGGATCGACCCATCCCGGCTATTAAAGTTGGGAAAAAAGCAGACCAGTTTATAAGAGCGTATTGACACACGTGCCAAGCTGGCCTCCATTGCGGCGTGTGTTGCCGCAGCAAACAAGGTCCTTGACATGCATTGCTCCCCCGAATAAAAATCTGGATAAAACATTTGCAACAGATGCATCCAGAAAGAGGCCGGCATTTGGAGGACGAGGCCTGCCATTAAAGACAGATTGCCCCCAAACTTGGCAATCTTTATGCATGTGCGCATGTAACTATCTGTGTATGCATGTGTATATATCAGTGCAAGTGTGCGCATGGGTGTAGATATGTGCATATATTTGTGGGGGTATGTATAAGTGTGTATGTATGTGGACATGCAGGTGTATAGACATATACACACAGTGTATATACTAGATATGGCTGTGAGAGTTGGACCATAAGGAAGACTTTTGAGCATCCCTTGGACTGTGAGGAGATCCAATCGGTCAACCCTAAGGAAATCAACCCTGACCATCTGTGATGACCCAGGGCACAGCACAGAGGCAATGCAGTCAGCTGGCAATTCAAACCGCCCTTTAATTGCTCCAAATTTTCCCCAAATGCTCCCACATTTCTGGCAAGCCCCAGAACAAAGTAACACACACACACCTCTGGCTGCAAGTAGTGTCACATACAGTCTGATTAGGAAAGGAATTTACTCAAGGCCATGGAGATAAGAAAGAATGACACATGCATCATAACCCTAACGAGTCTGTGTGAATACACGCTTGCCTGAGCAGTTTCAAAAGGGAAGCCAAAATACAGTCCGAGATCTATAAACATCCAAGCAATGTTGTGAGCCAGCCCAATGGTCAGAGTTTCTGGGTTTCCAAGCAGAAGTCACAGAACAAGAGATCAGCAACAACACACACAAAACTCCAAGGAATCAGCGTTTGTTCCCAACAAATCCCTCCCCCCACAGCGTCTCCTTAAATCTCAGTCTTCAGGTGTGCCTTGTGGAGAGGAACGGGGCGCTCTCCTCCCGAGTAGTTGAGCCTGCCTGCATTGTTCCCTCCTTCTCTCCATGAGCAATCACTCATACGTAAAGTAGCTGCTTTGTCTGTTATAGACCAGTGGTGGCGAAGCTATGGCACAGGTGCCAGAGGCGGCACTCAGAGCCCTCTCTGTGGGCACACTTGCCGTTGCCCCAGCCTCGCCTTCCCTCGCAACCCCCTCCTCTCCAGCAACCCCCCTGAAGGAGAGTCGCCCCTGATTGTGGCTCACATGGAGCAGCGCAGCCAAGGACATGGCAGCCAGGCAGCGTAGACAAGACTCTGCCTTCACGCCCCATCATGCAGTTGATGCTGCAGGGCGTGGGCAGAGGGTGTGGCCGCCATAGCGCTGGTGGGCTACTTGGGCGATCTGCGGCAGGCCCTGGAGGTGGGGCAGGGGATGGGGGCAGAGTAGGAGCGGGGCAGGGGATGGAGCAAGGGCAGGGCCAGTTTTTGGGCACTCATTCTCTAAAAGCTTCGCCATCATTGTTATAGGCTATATGTAATTAGTTGACATTCTACATATTCTAAATTTCAAATTTGACCACTTTAAGATATGTGGACTTCAAGTCCCAGAATTGCCGAACCAGCGAGGGTGGACTTCCAGAATCCCCCAGCCAGCATGCCTTGTTTTGTTGGGTTGCCACTCTAGGAACATCTCTGTAGAAGACATTCAGGGAGATGCTTCCTAAAAAAAGTCAGATTCTCTGTAGCTCCAGTGCTGTCCTGCTTAGGATGTTCACATGACCTGTTAAGCTTCCTGTTGACCCAGCTAGGCGCATCATCAGAACACAGAGGCCACACAGTAGCTTTACATCTTAGCTAGCATACAATGTCCACTTTGAAGAGTGGACAAGACCCTGGACACACGGATAGCTTCCTCCATTGATCCTATCCCAAGTTCTGCTACTCTGAACAACGGGACCGCATTCACTTCAGCAGCACTGAAACCCATATTTTGAGTTCCTTTCACATGGGGCACATCATCCCCCTTATGCAGAAATGTGTGGTTTAGCATTTGATTTTTCCAAAGGATTTAAACATCTGACTCCAGGTTGTGGATAAATAGGGATGATCTTTGAAAGAAAAAAAGTGCAAGGAAGGAAAACTAGGGATTCTTCACTCCGCATCTCAGAGGATGCGCACCAGATGCTTAGTGCCTCTTTCCCTCTCCTCCGCCCCCTCCTCCCCCACCCAAGACTGCATTATGTTCATCAGGACGTTGGGAGTTTATCCCTTCCCAGCTGACATCTGGTGCCGAAAGGACAGGGTTTTTCTTTGAAAAACAAAAGATGAAGAATGCGAGAGAGGAAATGCATCGCCATCAGTGGGATTGTTGCTACCCATTTCAATAGTAGTGGTAGCACAATCAGATGTTCCATCTGCAATTTCTGTAAAATATTAATATGTTTCATTATCCAGGCACCCAAAAAGCACCATCTTTACTCCCAAAACAGGTTGGTCTCCTTCCTTCCTTCCTTTCTTCCTTCCTTCCCTCTCCCCTCCCTCCCTCCCTCCCTCCTTCCCTTCCTCCCCTTCTCCGCTACTCTTCCTTCTTTCCTTCCTTCTCCCTCCCTCCCTCTCCCCTTCCTTCCCTTCCTTCCTTACCCCTCCCTCCCTCTCCTCCTTCCTTCCTCCTTTTCCTTCCTTCCTTCTTTCCTTCCTTCCTCCCCCTCCATCTCCCCTTCCTTCCTTCCTTCCTTCCTTCCTTCCTTCTTTCCTTCCTTCCTTCCTTCCCCTCCCTCCCTCCCTCCCTTCCTTCCTCCCTCCTTCCTTTTCTTTCCTTTCCTTTTCTTTCCTTCCTTCCTCCCTCCCTCCCTCCCTCCCTCCCTCTCTCTCTCTCTCTCTCTCTCTCTCACACACACACACACACACACACACATACACACACACACACACATCACCATGCGGAACTAGTAAAAATGGAAAGATATCTATTTCTGCATTTGGCTCCACTTGAAAATGGAAAAAGATTGACTCTATCCTCTATTTTAAATGAAGTTCACAGAAAAACTTCTACCTATGTTACAAGACTCTCTCCAGACACCCTGCCTTCCCCTGGGAGCAACCAGATAAAGTTTGATTGGTCTTGAGGAAGGTCAGGCTTAGGCCCCTGAGCCTGCGCAAGGACTCCAAGCTAGATACCCATTTGACCCCTCCTTCCAGCCTGGCTGGCAGTTTCCCAACAGGATTCAACAAAAGTTGGGAAAGGAGATGCTTGTTAGAACACTTTCTTGAAATGCAGAGGTTTCTCTAAAGCTTCCAGGGTTTAGGATGGGGGAACATCCAGAAAAGAGGATACCATTGAACAGAGACAAGCTTGGCTAGGATTCAAAACCAGTTTGGAAGACCGATAATCTGAACAGCAGAGCTTTGAACAGCCTGCGAGTCAGTCTTTGAGATCCTGGAATCAAGTATCATGTCATCTCAGTAGGCTGACAGATTGTTGTTGTTTTTTACAAACAAACAAACAAACACAGCCTTGATCTGCACATCTAGGAGAGAAAAAGAGAGGGTGGGAGGGAGAAGAGAGAAGGGGGGGAACCCCTTGGGTGGAATTAGAAGTGAATGCAAAGACTAATTTACAAAACAGTCCAGTCAAAATATTCTTTTTGGTGTCTTGATCTTGGGCATGATTCGGTTGGACATTTCAGAGGCCTGCAGTGGATCCCTCTGTCCCGAGGTAAAGTTTTATTCAAAGCCTTAAGAGACCTACAAGGCAGGTAGTCCTCAAATTACAACATATTGTTGAAGCCCTACCCTTGCTTGGCTGTATTCTGCCTATCCTGGCCTATCTCCGAACCCAGTAACAACTAGCCGTAAGATTCCTAAGGGTCATTTTCCACCCACATAATGGCTAACGTTGCAAGCCAAAACGCAGCTATCACGGAAAGACAAAAATTGAGAAACTGGCGTGTGAAGAACATCCCTGCTCTTTGCAAATGATAGGTGAAAGTTAAAAAAAAAAAATGAAAACGAACCGCAGGGATTTTTGATCGAATATATTTGAAACTAAAATGGACCAGAGATGAAATTCATACATCCAAACTTTGCAGAAGACACATCCCATAGGGAAATTAGAAATCACAGTGCATTTTTAAACCACCTCTTTCCCTTGTGGAGATGTGAAAGTATGGATGCTACTTATTTTCATGTATGGTGGACCTGTAGAAAAATTAAAGCTTTTTGGAGAAAAATATGGTGGACACTTCAAACCATTTTGAAAAAGCGTATTGAATTTCTACCTCAGTTGTTTTTGTTAGGGATTACAAAAGAATGTACCACCATAGAGACAAACTTAATTTTGAACTTGATCACAGCAGCAAGACTGTTGGTGGGACAATACTGGAAGAAGCCAGAATTACCATCTATTGAAGAATGGACTTTGAAATTCATAAATATGGCAGAAATGGCTAAAATATCTGCATATTTGAAGGATCATTCAAATGAAAAATATATGTTGGACTGGAAAAAATGGATAGACTACATACAAGAGAAACATCAATCAAAGAAAATGTATCTTGCTTATAGTTAAATCTTGATATACCGAGTGAAGAATGTTTACAAGTGTAAAATGATTGTATTGAGTTGAGTAGCATTTAACATGAAATTTTCCTTTGTTTACATTTACAAATATATACTTAATAAAAAATTTATATATATAAAAAAGAAATCACAGTGCAGTGGTTCCAATGTTGTATTTTCCCATAAAAAGCACACTTTGAACATGAATTGTTCTCCCGTCAGAAGGGAGCAGACCTGCTCTGTCCTGCCTTAATAATGACCTCGGTGCTTATTCCTCATTCTTCCTCTGGATTAATGCTTCGGCAGACTCTTCTTAATTACAACTGTAACCTGCTAATGATATTGCTTTGTTGTCGGAAGGCACCCACTTCAGATTCAGCCTTGGCTCCATTAAAATTTAATACAACATCAGGTCACAACAGAACTAGGAAGCCAATGACAGCTGCTTAATTAAAACCTAAAGCTGATTAGACCACCAAGAGGAAAAATCCAGCGGAAGAATTGGAAACTACAGACAGTCACAGCAGGGAATAATGGCTTTATTTAAGCCTTTATGGGCACCTGAAGATAAACTGACTGTCAGATGGCTGCTGTGGTCAATTGGGGCCAGGAGGTCCCCCCTAAAAGCTTGCTCAAAATCCAATTCAAATGTTGATTGCTTCTCTTTCTCCTCCATTCACACAATGGACAAAGAGTGGGGATTATCCACAGTATCTAAACAGGACATTAATGAAGCTACTCTATTAAATCAGTAAGTGTGGCACCAGGCCCAAATAATTAGGGCTTCTTGAGTGGAGTGCGTATAGTCAAGGCCATAGTTTTCCCAGTTGCAATGTATGGATGTGAAAGTTGGACCATAAGAAAGGCTGAGTGCCAAAGAATGGAGGCCTTTGAACTCTAGTGCTGGAGAAGACTCCTGCGAGTCCCCTGGACTGCAAGATGATCCAACAGGTCAGTCCTGGAGGAGATCAACCCTGACTGCTCTTTAGAAGGCCAGATTCTGAAAGTGAAACTCAAGTACTTTGGCCCCCTAATGAGAAGGAAGGACCCTCTGGAGAAGAGCCTGATGCTGGGAAAGATGGAGGGCAAGAGAAGAAGGGGACGACAGAGAAGGAGGTGGCTGGATGGAGTCACTGAAGCAGGAGGCGTGAGCTTCAATGGACTCCAGAAGATGGTAGAGGACAGAAAGGCCTGGAGGAATGTTGTCCATGGGGTCATGATGGGTCGGACATGACTTCACAACTAACAACAACAAAGGAACCATACCGGCAACCAGGTGGAGACTAGTGGCTTTGCGCAAAGTTGGCCAGATGGATTATAACCTAACCCACAGCAACCAGGATTAGCCTTTGGGTCTATAACTTAGCAGTAAATCAAATGTCATACATACAGAAGGACTAAGGGACACGTCCTGATACCTCCCCCCAAAAAATATTTCATCTGAAACATTAGAGAGTCTCTGCCATTTGGGGGCTGAGTTTGACCCACAAGCTAGGCTAAACAGCTTGTGATTTGGGGGAATGAACACCCTTAACAGCAATTGAATTAATTCCATATACTATTGTTCAAATTACTGTAGGTTAGTGTGCTGTGAGGACACAGATATCATAGTTAAAGCCAAGAAATTGGGAGTGTGGTTCGACTTGGTATTAGGCAGCTTTGGAGATTTGTCTAGTTTGGGCACCCAGAATCTCTCGTCCAAGAATAGCACAAAAAAGGAAAATACAGGTAGGAGAAAGAAGAAAGACACCATGAGATGCAAAGAAGAGTATGTCCATGTAGACCTCATGCAGGGTTCTCATTTTTGACCCATTTTCATTCCTTCAAAAGACCATTTCCAGGAAATCACAGGGCCTCAAGTATAAAGACCGTTTGTCAACAACTGTGAATTTTCCACATCAGTTGACACTATCTATGAGAGTGACCTGTTCTACTCCAGGAGACCAGTGAAGACCTTCAAAGCACAGATGGAAAACTAGTGACCTTCCAGGTGTTGTGCAGCTATAAATCTATCATCCTGTAGGGTACAACCTGAGGCTAGTTAGAAGGAGGAGGAGGAGGAGGAGGAGGAGGAGGAGGAGGAGGAAGAGGAAGAGGAAGAGGAAGAGGAAGAGGAAGAGGAAGAAGAAGAAGAAGAAGAAGAAGAAGAAGAAGAAGAAGAAGAAGAAGAAGAAGAAGAAGAAGAAGATGATGATGATGATGATAATGATGATTGTGGCATCCTTGGTGATTTCTGAGCTTGGAGGTTTTCTTGCAGATGTTTCATTACCCAACTAGGGACAATCATTGGTGCTAGAAAGGAATGGGGTTTGGGGGAGGAGGAGGAGAAGGAGGAAGAGGAGGACTGTGGCATCCTTGGTGATCTCTGAACTTGATGGTTTTCTTGCAGATGTTTCATTACCCTACTAGGGAACATCATCAGTGCTAGAAGGGAGTGGGATTTATGGAGTAGAGGAGGAGGAGGAGGACTGTAGCATCCTTGGTGATCTCTGAGCTTGGTGGTTTTCTTGCAGATGTTTCATTACCCAACTAGGGAACATCATCAGTGCTTAGAACATCTACAAAAACAAAACCAATCAAGCTCATGGAGCACCAAGGACCCCACAAGCAGACCTGTATTTATGGGCAATCCCCACTTTTGATCAAGATTGTGAGTCTGGATATCAGCAGATACATTCCACCGCCACATCTTTCTTGAATGTTCACCATGCAAGTTGGTTGCCACCATTAATATCTGGAACCTAGACTCGAAATGGACAAATGCCTTGTTCCGGTACTATCATTATAGGACCCTACCTTTGTAGGCACAGCACAGCTTTCGTGCAAACAACACTACCATACTACCAAGACATCTCCTGACTTTACATTTGAAGAAGTTACTAAAATCAAGCAGGGGTTCTCACGAAAGCAGCGGGATGCTTTTGGCAATCAAGAAAGAAGGCAAGAGACTTCTGCATTCAGCTGGCAAATGGGAGGGGGGTTTTTTACTTGAAATTGCTGACTTTGGTGAAGAAGGGACCTAATTGATCTGGATTATTTATGTCTACCCCTTGGAGAAAAATAGAATTCTTTGACAACTGCGACATCGACCTATTTTTCCGCTACAATAGGCCTTTCTTCTTTAAGGTGTGTGTCTAACAAAATGCAAATAGGCTGTTTTGTCAACTCCCCGTTCAGACTTTCCTGAGACAACTTCTCAAAATGCAAATGACAGAGGAAGCTATCTGTGTGCTTGTATAGGGTCTGTGTGTTTGTGTGTGCTCAACTCCCTTCTTTTACTCAATTATTCCCTGCCCTCTCCTCCCCATTCCTGAACCCCTCACAGTCCAAGAGCAAAGCAACGTATATCGGTTAAGCACGCTTAATATCTAAATTAGACGCTTTGGTAAAATGATTATAAGCCACCGTAATTTCTCCTTAGCATACTTTCTCCTCTGGGCTGACTGGCGTTTTCAGGATTCAAATACATATTAATGAACGGCAATTTTGAGCAAGAACTACCCTCCCCCCCAAAAAAGCTATGTTTAGTTTTCTGCCACTCTGGCCATTGTGAGTCAGATGTAGTGTGTGTACACATTTTAACTTGCCGCTTTGGCCTCTGCGTTTAGACAATTTGCTCTTCCGGGCTGCCAAGGTGCAGTTTAAAGGTTGCCACGCTCATTGCCAATAATTGGGGGGTTTATAAATGAGATTATGCATTCACGAAATGAAAAGAAACTTTTTTTCTCTCCCATCAATAGTATGAAAAGAGGGGGGGGGATATTTGGTTTAATTGCAAGGCATTAACTCTGGATGCAGCCTACAGAGGCGACGAGGAAGCCAAGATTGAGTACAAACCAATAGGTTGGGCAGCTTAACTGCATGGCAGCATCTGTCTGACTTTAGCCCAGTGTTTCTCAACCTTGACAATGTTAAGGCATGTGGACTTCAACTCCCAGAATTCCACAGCCAGCAATGCTGGCTGTGGAATTCTGGGAGTTGAAGTCCACATGCTTTAAAATTGTCAAGGCTGAGAAACACTGCAAGTTTAGCCAATCTTGGAAAACTCAGCAAACTCAGAACTGGTTAGTACTTGAATGGAAGGCCACTTAAAAAATTCCTAGGCGTGTGGGATAAACTAGGAACTAAAATAAACCTGCCACTAGAAAAGAATTTAAAAAACACCATCAAGAAAACTGGAAATGAGGAGGGGATCAGCCGCCTCGGAAAGCCAAGGGAAATCATCAAAACAATTAAAAAATGAAAGCTAGAATATTTCCGACACGTGATGCGACACCCAGAAAAATACGGCATGCTCCATTTAATCCTCCAGGGAAAGATTGAAGGCCAACGAGGTCCAGGCAGAAGAAGAACATCATGGCTTCAAAATCTAAGGGACTGGTTTGGACAAAACTCAGCAGCATTTTTTTGTGCGGCTGCTGATAAGAACAGGATCGCCAACATGATCGCCAACGTCCGATAATGGATATGGCACAAGAAGAAGGAGAAGATGATCAAGAAAACAAGAGATGCATTCATGAAGTCATCAAGGGTTGGGCTAAGAATTAAGGACAAGCCACTGTTTTAATCCTCTTTGCTTGGAGAAGATTTCACATTCAAGATCACTGAGGCTTGTTGAAACAACGACATGCTGGAGGGAAGCCCAACATGCAAAAAAAAAAAAAAAAAAACCCACTGCAAACTAGAAAAAAAAATTAAGCAAGAAAATGGTAAGAGAACCCCTATCTGACCTTGACGAATATAAACCACCAGGACCCAACAGTTTACATCCTAGAGTTCTGAAGGACCTGACAGATGTTATCTCAGAAAGATGTACCATAGCTTTCAAAAATCCTGGAGTATCGGGGAAGTACCTGAGGATTAGAAAAGGGCTGATGTGGTCCCCATCTTCAAGAAAGGGGGGGAAACGGACCCAGGAAACTACAGAAACATCAATACCTGGGAAGATCCTAGAAAAGATAATAAAAAAAAAACAGATCTGTGAACAACTAGAAGCAAACAAAGTCATAACTAATAGCCAGCACGGGCTTGTTAAAAACAGATCAAGCCAAACCATTCTTATTTCATTCTTCGATAAAGTAACTAAACTAGGAGACCAGGCGAAATGCAGTGGACATAATATACTTAGACTTCAGTAAGGCATTTGATAAAGTAGATCACCACCTACTACTTGGTAAACTAGAAAAAAGTGGAATAGACAACATCACCACCAGATGGATCTGTAGCTGGCTGGCAAACCATACTCAACAAGTAGTCCTCAACGGCACTACATCCACATGGAGAAGTAAGCAGTGGGTACCCCAAGGTTCCGTCTTAGGCCTAGTACTCTTCAATATCTTCGTCAATGACTTAGATGAGGGAATTGAAGGGGAACTTATCAAATTTGCACATGACATCAAACTGACAGGGGTAGCCAACAGCCCAGAAGACAAACTCAGGATCCAAAAAGATCTTGACCAACTTGAACAATGGGCCCTATCCAACATAATGGGTTTCAATGTGGAAAAACCAAAGGTACACATACAGACTGAGCTCAAAAACAGCAACTGTGAGAGGGACCTTGGAGTCCTAGTGGACGATCACTTATCCATGAGCCAGCAGTGTGCAGCAGCAACCAAAAAAGCTAATACAATCCTGGGTTGTACAAACAGAGGCATAGAATCAAGATCATGTGAAGTATTAGTACGGCTTTACAAAACCCTAGGAAGACCACACCTGGAATACTGTAGCCAATTTTGGTCACCATATCACAAAAAAGATGTTGAGTGTTTGGAAAAAAATTCAGAGAAGAGCAACTAAGATGGTCAAAGGCCTGAAGATTAAAACATATGTATAATGGCTGCAGGACTTGGGTTTGGCTAGTCCAAAGAAAAGAAGAAGAAATAGGGGAGACATGATAACAGCGTTCCAGTATCTGAGGGGCTGCCACAAAGAAGAGGGGGGTCACATTATTCTCCAAAGCACCAGAGAGCAGAAGAAGAAACAATGGTTGGAAACTGGTCAAGAAGAGAAGCAGCCTGGAATTAAGGAGAAACTTCCTGACAGTGAGGACAATCAACCAGTGGAACAACTTACCCCCAGAAATCGTGGGCGCTCCATCACTGGAAGTTTTATAAAGAGACTGGACAATCACCTGTCTGAGATGGTGTAGGTTCTCCTGCTTAAGCAGGGGGCTGGACTAGAAGACCTCCAAGGACCCTTCCAGCTTCTATTCTATTCTATTCTATTCTATTCTGTTTCTATTCTATTCCATTCCATTCCATATTCTATTCTATGTTCCATTCTATTCTATTCTATTCTATTCTATTCTGTTCTGTTCTGTTCTGTTCTATGTTCCATTCTATCCTATCCTATTCCTTATTTCTATTCTATTCTATTCTATTCTATTCCTTATTTCTATTCTATTCTACTATTCTATGTTCCATTCCATTCTATTCTATTCCTTATTTCTATTCTATTCTATTCTATTCCTTATTTCTATTCTATTCTATTCTATTCTATTCTATTCTATTCTATTCTATTCCTTATTTCTATTCTATTCTACTCTATTCTATGTTCCATTCCATTCTATTCTATTCTATTCTATTCTATTCTATTCTATTCTATTCTATTCCTTTCCTTATTTCTATCCTATCCTATCCTATCCTATCCTATCCTATCCTATCCTATCCTATCCTATCCTATCCTATTCCTTATTTCTATTCTATTCTATTCTATTCTATTCTATTCTATTCTATTCTATTCTATTCTATTCTATTCTATTCTATTCTATTCTATTCTATTCTATTCTATTCTATTCTATTCTATATTCTTTGCAAGTATATCCTCTCCCATCACCTTTATGGAGGAAGGTTGCCCCACTGTATTATCTCTTTGCAGACTTTATCTGCAGCTAGAGTTAATTGCTGGTATTCTGCGGCACAATCAATTCCATTAGGCAAATGGTGACTGCCACCTGAAATAATGCTGTAATCTCCCATTTGTAAGATCTATCTGTGTGAAAGGAGCCTAAGGGAACATAACTGACCTGTCTGTCTCTCTCTATGGTTCTCTCCACATGTTTTTTAATATTCATTTTTCTTTTGCAAAAAGAAATCCTCCCCACCAGTTATGCCCCGGAAGGGTCCCAATGGGAGGGCAAGCGGGGAGAATGTGATGCCCTGAAGGGCTGGCCTTTCCTTGATGAAATGATGACCTGCAGTATTTTGATGGTCCAATCTGTTGAAATGGATCACTCTCCATAATGAGGCACCATTTGGACAAGCGAACAAGCCAGGAAACCAGCAGGGAAGAAAGCACAGGAAGTTTGAGGTGGACCATCTGATCTCTTTTCAATTTGTCTTCTGGTTTTTTTTTTTTTCCCCCTTGGAGTGTAAAAATGGAACAGGCAAATCTTTCGTTGGCCAGGTTCTCCCTTTACGCCGCTCCTTGAAACATCAGCTGCAAAAATGTGGATTATTTCTTTATTCAGTTTATATGCCTCCTGACTCCCAGGGACTCTGGGCAGTTTACAAGGGTTCAGGAAAACAACATAAAA
>JARGCV010000659.1:75000-130000 GCA_034064705.1 Bothrops alternatus
TTAAACAAAATTGTTATATAAATCCTAATAAGAATTTAACTATATTTTTCAGTCCAACATATAAAAATTTAACTATATGCTAAGTACAATTTCTTAGATTGATATTTCCCTTGTATGTACTCTATCCATTTTTCCAGTCCAACATATATTTTTCATTTGAATGATCCTTCAAATATGCAGATATTTTAGCCATTTCTGCCAAATTTATAACTTTCAAAGTCCATTCTTCAATAGATGGTAATTCTGGCTTCTTCCAATATTGTCCCACCAACAATCTTATACTCCTTTCTGGTATTCTTGATGGTTGTGAGTTAATCCTACCATGTCCTGTCTCAGGTGGGGTATGCAGATTTTAGGTCTTTCTCTTCTTGATCTCCTAGCTGGGGCGTTTATATCTGCATTTGTACAGAGCTGGCTCCTGCTTGGGTCAGAGAGAGAGACTTGGGGGCAGGGTTGATTTCTGCTTTTAAAATCCTTTTGAGGAAATATATTTTTCTGCCCTTTTAATATTTCCTTTTCTGGGGGTGGGGGGGGCTGACTTCCCTCACGCCCAACATCTTCTCTTGCTCTTTCCTCCAGCTACTTCAAAATCATGCGGTAGAATTGATAAAGCTAAAAAAACAGCCCCTCTACACAAACACACAAACCCTTCCCTCAATATGTGTTTCATTCATGATTTTTTTTCTTTAAAAAGGCCTTTGATTGTGTTGAATGGGTCAAGGTGTGGAATGCCTTTTGTCCGTAAGCAAAACCGGCGCACGAGACAGAAAAACCACAGTCCAGAGTGAAAACATGGGGAAACTGACTGGCTCCAGGTTGGCAGACAGAGAGGGAGAGACCAGGATGTATTCTCTGTGCTTGTTTAGTCAAACTAAACGCTGGATTATATATGAAAGGAAGCTTGATTGGAAGAAAATGTATGTGCTATTAAAATGGGGAGTTAGACGTATCTCTCATCCATGCTGTGCTAATTGCCGCTATTCTGATGGAATGGAAATGATTTGCCAGCTTTAGTAATGAGAGATGAGAAAGGATGGTGGGGGGGGAGGGGAAAATGGGGCTAATGTAAGGAAGGTCAAATTAGTTACAACAGGTATAGCAACCAGCCTTAGAAAATACCGGCGCGGTGAAAGTATCTTCCTTTAATAATCAATGATCAACGTTCAAGGCTGTAGCGATCAAGAAATACACCGCCAATTAGCACATGGTAGGACAGCCATTAAGGCCTTGGGGAGGAAATACATCCAGCTTCTCTGTTGCATGTATGTCTAGACAGATCAAAATGAGGCAAGCGATGATCCGCCTTTCATGGACTGGAAAGTTGGAATTTGAAGAAACAAGGTAGGTGGAGAATTTTGAACCATGGTGTTGTGTACCCTTCTGGGTGCCGTAGACAACAAAGGGATCATAGATCTGATCGATCCACAGTTTTTTAATCTCCAAGATCACTTTTCCCAGCTCCAAATGTAATCCTGAATCTAAATGGCCTAGCCCAAGCCAATAATACAGCCCTTGCAAGCCCCTCTTAACATTCAGCTTGTCACACTTCCATAATGTGGGGATCCTTGGTGGTCTCTGAGCTTGGTTGTTTTCCTTGCGGACGTTTCATGACCCAACCAGATAACATATCAGTGTTAGAAGGGAATGAGACTTGCTCTCTTTTTATATACTTTGCCCCTTCTAGCGCTATGATGTTAGCTAGTCGGGTCATGAAACGTCTGCAAGAAAGCCACCAAGCTCGGAGAGCACCAAGGACTCCAGAGTCGTCGTCGTCCTCCTCCTCCTCCTCCTCCTCCCCTCCTCCCTGCATACCTCTCTAGCACTGATGATGTTACCTAGCTGGGTCATGAAACATCTGCAAGAAAACCACCAAGCTCAGAGAGCATCAAGGACCCCATGGTCCTCCTCTTCCTCCTCCTCCTCCCCTCCCCCTCCTCCCTGCATACTGATGATGTTACCTAGCTGGATCATGAAACATCTGCAAGAAAACCACCAAGCTCAGAGAGCATCAAGGACCCCATGGTCCTCCTCCTCCTCTTCCTCCTCCTCCTCCTCCCTGTGTATCTCACTAGCACCAAGGACCCTACAATTCAGCCCTGAGTTACAAATATTCCCTTCTGTTGGTAAACACGTCGTAATTGTATGCAGGTCAGGTTGATGGATGTGGAGGAGGCCTACCAAATGAAATGGCCTAGGATTGCCATGCAAATCCGGGCATATTTATTCAGAGGTTTCCTGGCCTAAGCTGCTATAAGAGAGCTTGGCGCTACAGCACTTGTCCATATGAATAGACAGAGAACTGTGGAAAAGAATCCAAGAGACTCTTAACTCCTTGGGCATCGTCAGCCTTCTTTCTTAAGTAGAAGCTTGTTTAACAGCTTTTCCCGGGCTACTACAGATGGCTGAATTCGCCCAGGATAAAATCCCAGAACTCTTTGGGGGAAATGTAACCCTTTTAGAAGGCTGTGTTCCGAAGTGCTTTCTAATATCCCCCCCCCCAAACAAGACATGAATAAATCCAAGGGAATGAGACAGTAATGGCAGGCATGTCAACAACAGCTGGTTTACTTATAAAATTTAAATCAGCTCTGGGCACATGGAGGGTGAAACCCAATATAGAATCCTTGGAAAAAATCTGGTGAATTCAATAACGACCCTTGGAGGAGCCTTCCTTGCCTATGTTCTCTGATACGTGTTTGATCTCCTTACCTATCAGCGTAGATGCTTTATTGCATCGGAGGTTTTAGAAGATCCTTTCCGTTACCGGATCTAAAGAGCTTATCTAAAGCAGAGGTCAAAAAAAATGCCGGTTGCTGAATCAGATGCAGCTTAAAAGATGACATGTAGGTTCAGAAACAGACCCAAAGCTCTAAATATTGTCTGCAGCTTCAAATGAAGCAGTCAGATCTGCCGCTGGGGACGAGAATCCAAGGACTGGGATGAAAGGGAGGGAGAATTTCACTAAAACCTCTGGAGACAGAATCCAATGGGGGGGGAGCGCTCTCGCTACAGAATCAACTTTCAAAGGGTCAGGGGAGAACATGTTCTAGAAATATTTTATTTATTTTATTTATTTTAATTAGATTTTTATGCCGCTCCTCTCCAAAGGACTCGGAGCGGCTAACAACATGAACAAAAAACAACATCACAGCATTTAAAAACCAAAAACCAAGTCGACAAAGCATTTAAAAGACCCCCCCAAACACATTCATCATACAGACACAATCACAATCATCCCCAGGCCTGCCGGCATAGATAAGTTTTTTAATTCTTCCGGAAGGCCAGGAGAGTGGGAGAAACGCAGACTTCAGGAGGCAGTTGGTTCCAGAGGGTGGGCGCCACAACAGAGAAGGCCCTCCCCGTAGGACCCGCCAGACAGCATTGTTTCGCTGACGGGACCCGGAGGAGGCCGACCCTGTGCGCTCTCACCGGTCGAAGGGAAGTATGTGGCTGAAGACGGTCCCGTAAGTATCCTGGTCCAATGCCATAAAGGGCTTTATAGGTGATAACCAACACTTTGAATTGCGCTCGGAGACCAAAATATCCTTTGCACAGCATTGGAAAAATGAAAAAAAAAATCTACCATTGGATGAAGAGATAATCGATAAAATACTGGACTGGGCTGAAATGGATAGCCTTACATCAGACATGTCAAACACAAGGCCCGGGGGCCAGATGCGGCCCGTGATGTGGTTTCATGTGGCCCGCGAAGCCATTCTGGAAACAGTGAGGGAACGGCCCCCGCTGCCTTGGCCCTGGCCAATGTACAATTTTGTGGTGGCCCTCTATGCTGAAACACGTTCAGTCTTAGCTCCACAAGGCCATCTGGAAACAGCAAGGGACCAACCCCTGGGCGCCCACTGGGGATATGTCACCCTTTGTGAGAAATGAAGAAATACACCATCGCCTGGAAGTGGCCAGCAAATGGCCCTGGCCTTCTGCCAGAGACCCTCAGATCTGTCCCACTCCTGCCCAGGCCCCCACAGCCACCCTTGATGCGAACTACGAAGAGCTGGCCATGCCCACCCAGTAGGCCATGCCCACCCTGGCCACACATACCCGCCCTCTCCCCGAGGACAACAGCAATGCTGATGTGGCCCCCTGCTATCATGAATCCCAGCGACCGGTTAGGGCGCATAGGGCTGGCCTCCTACGGGTCCCGTCTGTTAGACAATGTCGTCTGGCGGGGCCTAGGGCTAGGGCCTTCTCCATTGCTGCCCCAGCCCTCTGGAACCAGCTTCCCTCAGAGGTTCATACTGCTTCCTCCCGCCTAGCTTTCCGGAAAGCGCTGCGGACACATCTATGCCGACAGGCTTGGGGCATATGAGCTGTGCTCTGCCCCTCGGTCCTAAGAGTGTCCCGCCATCAGCGCCTGCGAATTGATTGTGTTTGTATGTGGTATGAGTGTGGTTAATTTTTAAATTTTTAAATTAATTGTGTTTTAAAAATTTTTTGTTGTTGTGAGCCGCCCTGAGTCTTGGGAGAGGGGCGGCATATAAATTAAATAAAATAAATAAATAAATAAATAGAGTTTGCCGTACCCCTGCCTTACATTGAGAATGAAAGAAAAAGAAGACGCAGAATATTTTCAAAGCTGGGACTTATTTTATCAGCGGCTGGAAAAAGGGAATAGAGAGTGAGAACTTAACTTCTGTTACTAAGCAAAAAAAAAAATAACCCTGTTATTAAGCCCTAATGAATTGTAATAATAGAAAATTAATAAAATACTTGAAAAAGAAAAGAAAAGAAATACCCCACTGGGCAGTGAGCTCTTGCCTTACAGAAGCCGAGATGCCAAAGCAAAGTAGAAAAAGACTGCCCAAACGCAAGAGATCCTTTTACAGGTGGTCCTCGGCTTACGACGACAACTGAGCCCCAAATTGGATGTGGCTAAAGGAGAAATGTGTTAAGTGAGCTTTGCCCCGTTCTACGACTTGGCTTGCCACATTTGTTACACGGATCACTGGCAGGTGTTAAATGAGTGACACCATTTTTTTTAAGTGACTCTGGCTTTCCCCGTTGGCTTTGCTTGTTGGAAGGTCGCCAAAGGGGATCACGGGACGCTGCAACCGTCACAAGTACATGCCAGTTGCCGAGCGTCTGAATTTGGACCACCTGACCAGGGGGGAGGCTGCAAAGGCCGCAAGTGTGAAAAACGGTCACAAGTCACTTTTTTTGCCATAATAATAATAATAAAATTGGAAGGGACCTTGGAGGTCATCTAGTCCAACCCCCTGCTCAGGCAGGAAACCCTATACCATTTCAGACAAATGGCTGTCCAGTCTCTTCTTAAAGACTTCCAGTGTTGGAGCATTCACCGCTTCTGGAGGCAGGTTGTTCCACTGGTTAATTGTTCTCACTGTCAGGAAGTTTCTCCTTAGTTCTAGGTTGCTTCTCTCCTTGGTTAGTTTCCATCCGTTGCTTCTTGTCCTGCCTTCAGGGGCTTTGGAGAATAGCTTGACTCCCTCTTCTTTGGGGCAGCCCCTGTGATATTGGAAGACTGCTATCATGTCCCCCTTCATCCTTCTCTTCATTAAACTAGACATACCCAATTCCAGCAGCCGTTCCTTATATATGTTTTAGCCTCCAGTCTCCTAATCATCTTTGTTGCTCTTCTCTGTATTCTTTCTAGAGTGTCAGCATCTTTTTTACATCGTGGTGACCAAAACTGGATGCCGTATTCCAAGTGTGGCCTTACCAAGGCCTTGTAAAGTGGTATTAACCCTTCACCTGATCTTGATTCTCTCCCTCTGTTAATGCAGCCCAGCACTGCGTTGGCCTTTTTGGCAGCTGCAGCACACGGCTGGCTCCTATTTAAGGGATTTAAGTCCACTAGGACTCCGAGGTCCCTCTCACAGTTGCTACTACTGAGCAAGGTACCCCCTATACTATACCTGTTGGTTTTTTGTTTTTCTTGCATACTTGCCAAACAAATTGTTGTTAATTGAGGACTACCTGTATTTATTGTTATTTATTTTTATCCTTCTCAGGAAGATGGTGACTTAAGATTCTCTTGAGTTTTTTTTTTTACAATCTCTGTTTCAGTCGAGGTGGCAGGCCGAAACAGCGTCATGGCAGATCATAACAGAGCAAAACAATGGCACATGCACGCACACACAAAGACAAACACACACACACACACACTTTAGCGTGGCCAGAAATTGGAAAAACAACTAAAGATGTTGAAGCTCTTTGCTGCTCTAAAGCAGCGGCTCTGTTTACTTTCTGAGCGAGTTCACCTCTCCTTACCAGCCAGTAAAGTGGGCCACAGGGAATAAAAAAAAGGCTTCCAAAATTCTATTTTTAAACATCGGATTCATCAGCGCGCAATTTACCTTCACAGCATCCCTGTCTCTTGACACTTGTTATTTCTATTTTGTGTGCATATATCCTGATGTCTGACGTGAACGTTTTGATTCTACTTTTACTTGTATTAGATTCGGAGGGGCGGGGAGCGGGGGGGGGAAAGAAGTGACTTTGGGCTAAGCCAGAAAAGATGGCGTGATTGACGCTCAAAGACTGAAAGGTATTATTTTTTATTCCTTAGATCGTATCCCCGTCGTATTAATGATTCATTGGATTGGCATTCAGTATTTCTTCCCCCCCCTCCCCGGAAAAATTCAAGAGAGCTCAGTGTCTGCTGCTCCTTCTCAAAAAAGAGATCGTCCTCCCCCCAAAAAAATCTGAGAGATTTTTGAGAGATCTTTTCACAAGTCCATGTTTGAAATTGCAAGCTTTTTGTTGTTGTTAGTTGCGCAGATGTGTCCGACCCATCGCGACCCCATGGACAACGTTCCTCCAGGCCTTCCTGTCCTCTACCATCTTCTGGAGTCCATTGAAGCTCACGCCTCCTGCTTCAGGGATTCCATCCAGCCACCTCCTTCTCCGTCGTCCCCTTCTTCTCTTGCCCTCCATCTTTCCCAGCATCAGGCTCTTCTCCAGGAGTCCTTCCTTCTCATTAGGTGGCCAAAGGACTTGAGTTTAAACTTCAGGATCTGGCCTTCTAAAGAGCAGTCAGGGTTGATCTCCTCCGAGACTGACCGGTTGGATCCACTTGCAGTCCAAGGGACTCACAGGAGTCTTCTCCAGTACCAGAGTCCAAAGGCCTCCATTCTTTGGTGTTCACCCTTTCTTATGGTCCAACTTTCACAGCCATACATTGCAACTGGGAAAACCATGGCCTTGACTAGACGTACTTTTGTTGGCAGGGTGACGTCTCTGCTTTTTAGTATGCTGTCTAGATTTGCCATAGCTTTCTACTGAGCCAATAACTACATCAAAGCTAACATTAAAATATCCCTTCCAAATCGGGGATATGCCAGGTCTGGAGAACAAGCCTTTGGCTGAAGTATGAAAGGAGCTAAAGAGCTAAGAAGGAATTTCCTGACAGTGAAAGCAATTAATCAAATGGAACAGCTTGTGGTTGTGGTTGATCCATCACTGAAGGTCTTCAGGGAAAGATTGGACAGCCATTTCGTCCAGGATGGAATAAGGTCTCCTGTCTTGGGCAGGGGGGTGGATTAGAAGACCCCCCCACAAGGTCTCTTCCAGCCCTATGATTCTATGATACGTTTCCAGGACTTCTGAATTCATTCAGTAAATTTTATCACCCGTTTCTGAGCCTGTCAAGAGCAGATGAGGGACAGGATGCTTGAAAAGAACAAAATCTACCCCTTTCCTAGACATACACAAACACACACATACACACACACACACCTCAAAAAAAAGATGATAAATGAATAAGGCTTTAATAAGGCAGCTGTTTGAAGGCCCTGGATGGGGAAAGCTCTCAACTGGACAATATGTTGGAACAGCTGCTCCAATATTTTTAAGATTATTATATTTGGCAACTTAATGATTTTGAAGGTGACTGTCCAGAAAATTTGGCATGTACAAAAAAAAAAAAATGGGGAGTAGTTCCAAACTATCTATTTGGAAGATGTAGTTCTTCTTTCCTTGAGACTACGGTAGCACGAGTCCTGACCCCTGATATTTTACCATATGCCCAACAGCTGTTCCACGTCTGGATCCATCCCCATCCCAAAGTCTTTTGTGAATGTGTTAGGGACAACCCGGTTTCCTTCCAGATCTAGTTCAAGGTGTTGCTTTTGAATTAAAGTCCTACGTGACATGGGGGCTGGATGATTTGACTGTTGTTATAATGATTAAGGTTTGACCATGTCTCCTTGATGACGTCTACCTGTCCCAGTAGATCAGCAAAAAGGATCTGCTGAGAGTTCCATCAGCTAGTTCCATCAGCTAGTTCCACCCAACATGGTGGATCTCCTCTACTGTGGCACTCACTTTGTAGAACATCCTTACCTCTGGAGTAAGGATGGTTACTTCATGTTTGATCTTCTGGAGGTCTCTTAAAACTCGGTGGTACCATTAGGCCTGGGTAGCCAGAGGCACCGTGGAATTATAGCGTTGGTTCCCTTATTATTAACCTCTCCTCACCTAATATTTTTTCTTGTTTAGCTTTGTCTTTTATATGGGGTTTATGGAGAGGAGAAGGAGAACTGTAGGGTCCTTGATGTTCTCTGAGCTTGGTGGTTTTCTTGCAGAGGTTTCATTACCCGACTAGGGAATATCATCACTGCTATCAGATTATCCCCGCTCCCTTCTAGCACTTCCTTCCTTCCTCCTCTTCCTCCTCCTCCATTCCACCAACCCCACTCCCTTCTAGCACTGATGATGTTCCCTAGTTGGGTCATGAAATGTCTGCAAAAAAACCACCAAGTTCAGAGAGCATCAAGGACCCCACAGTCCTCCTTTCTTTCTTTCTTTCTTTCTTTCTTTCTTTCTTTCTTTCTTTCTTTCTTTCTTTCTTTTCTTTCTTTCTTTTCTTTCTTTCTTTCTTTTTCTTTCTTTTTCTTTCTTTCTTTCTTTCTTCCTTCCTTCCTTTCTTTTTTCCTTCCTTCCTTCCTTCTGTCCTTCCTTCCTTCCTTCTTTCCTTCCTCCTCTTCCTCCTCCTCCATTCCACCAACCCCACTCCCTTCTAGCACTGATGACGTTCCTTAGTTGGGTCAAGAAACGTCTGCCAGAAAACCACCAAGTTCAGAGAGCATTAAGGACCCCACAGTCTTTTCTTTCTTTCTTTCTTTCTTTCTTTCTTTCTTTCTTTCTTTCTTTCTTTCTTCTTTATTTCTTTCTTTTCCTCCTTCCTTCCTCCCTCCCTCCTCCCCCTCCTCCTCCTCCATTCCACCAGCCCCATTCCCTTCTAGCACTCATGATGTTCCCTAGTTGGGTCATGAAACGTCTGCCAGAAAACCACCAAGCTCAGAGAGCACCAAGGACCCCACAGTCCTCCTTTCTTTCTTTTTCTTTCTTTCTTTCTTTCTTTCTTTCTTTCTTTCTTTCTTTCTTTCTCTTTCTTTCTTTCTTTTTCTTTCTTTCTTTCTTCCTTCCTTTCTTTTTTCCTTCCTTCCTTCCTTCCTTCCTTCCTTCTTTCCTTCCTCCTCTTCCTCCTCCTCCATTCCACCAACCCCACTCCCTTCTAGCACTGATGACGTTCCTTAGTTGGGTCAAGAAACGTCTGCCAGAAAACCACCAAGTTCAGAGAGCATTAAGGACCCCACAGTCCTTTCTTTCTTTCTTTCTTTCTTTCTTTCTTTCTTTCTTTCTTTCTTTCTTTCTTTCTTTCTTTCTTTCTTTCTTTCTTCTTTCTTTCCCTCCTTCCTTCCTCCCTCCCTCCTCTCCCTCCTCCGCCTCCATTCCACCAGCCCCACTCCCTTCTAGCACTCATGATGTTCCCTAGTTGGGTCATGAAACGTCTGCCAGAAAACCACCCAGCTCAGAGAGCACCAAGGACCCCTCATTTCAACCCTGAGCTAGAAATATTCTCCTTTATTATTAGGGGCTGGTTTAAATGAATAGCTATTATGGTCTATATGAGTCAGTCTCAGAGGCTCTCTAACATTTCCTATAAAAAATCTGTGTACAAATCAATACTATGGATGCCTTCCCCCCGTATATGTAGCTTTCCTTTTTTATGTGAGTGCTATGCATTCAGAAACGTAATAATAATGGAGAGATAGCTCTCTTCATCCTTTCAATCTGAAATGCAGAGGGAGGCAATTAGCCCTTACTAATCAGGTTTACACACTGCCACCGATAAGATAGAATTGTCATTTTTACTGTCTGGTCTGTTATTTTCCAAGCCAGATTTAATTCACAATAATGTTGTAATATCTGCAATTTCTTTGCCGGTTTACAAATAATACCCTTTTGACGAGACCTCAGGTTCAGATTCCTGCCCTTTGCAGCTGAGCCACAGAAGTGGAATGCCAAGCTAATTGGCAATAAAAACTAAAAGCAACTGTCCAAAAATTGCGCAGGGAGAAATATTATCAACACAGCACCAGCCAAACTCTCAGCCAACTGTTAAGATGTGCAAATACTTGGGGGGCGAAGGGGGAAAGAGCTAAGGTTTGGGCACTTGATGAGGTTTTTCTCTCTTTTTTCCCCGTTGACTGCTCATTTTGCTTTATTGAAGGACTGGCGCATCTCTAATATAACAGAAATCATTTTCAGGCGAGGTCACCCTAAAACAAAGGACAGCTTTTAGCCAGTCGAAAGAGCCTTCCTCCATAAGGTCAGCCAGCCAAAATTGGATCCAGAGGAGGATTTACACGGGCTAGTACAGAAGTTGTGGGGTTTTGCATCACAATCTCATTTGTTTGGGGTTTTTTTTTTTTTGCACCTCCCTTCAGAGGCCCGGAGTGGCCTGTAATCGTATTCGGTTTATGGGCTGACCAACCCAATCAGATGCCAAGTCGCACAAAGTCATTAGGAACACCGAAAAGCAAGATAAACTTTTTTCCGACTGGTTGGGAAAGGATGGACCCGGGGGAAATTAGACACAATGAACTGGCCGATCTGACGCTAGGCAGCGCATCAAATGAGAATCTGGGCTGATGCCACTAGAGAGAGAATGGAGGGTGAGGACAACGCTTCAGAGGGAGAGCCTTGATAAGCAGGCTTGGAAAGATGAAGAGAAGAGAATATTGGTAGCTCAGGGCAGAACTATGGGGTCCTGAGTGCTCTTTAAGCTTGGTGGGTTTCTTGCAGACCTTTCATGGCCCAACTAGGGTACATCACCAGGGGTAGATGGGAGGATGACAAGGAGGAGGAGGAGGAGGAGGAGGAGGAGGAGGAGGAGAAGGAGAAGGAGAAGGAGAAGGAGAAGGAGAAGGAGAAGGAGAAGGAGAAGGAGAAGGAGGTGGTCCATGGAGTCCTTGATTATTTTCTTGCAGACATTTCATGACCCAACTAGGGTACATCACCAGTGGTAGAAGGGAGGAAGAGGAGGAGGAGGAGGATGTTTGTGGGGTACTTGGAGGAGGAGGAGAAGGAAGAGGATAAGGAGGTGGTCCATGGAGTCCTTGATTATTTTCTTGTTGACATTTCATGACCCAACTAGGGTACATCACCAGTGGTAGAAGGGAGGAGGAGGAGGAGGAAGAGGCAGTCTGTGGGGTACTTGGAGGAGGAGAGGAAGGAGAGGAGGAGAAGGAGACGGAAGAGGATAAGGAGGTGGTCCATGGGAACTTTGATTATTTTCTTGCAGACATTTCATGACCCAACTAGGGTACATCACCAGTGGTAGAAGGGAGGAGGAGGAGGAGGAGGAAGAGGCAGTCTATGGAGTACTTGGAGGAGGAGAAGAAGGAGAGGAGGAGAAGGAGACAGAAGAGGATAAGGAGGTGGTCCATGGAGTCCTTGATTATTTTCTTGTTGACATTTCATGACCCAACTAGGGTACATCACCAGTGGTAAAAGGGAGGAGGAGGAGGTCCATGGGGTCCTTGATTATTTTCTTGCAGATGTTTCTGGAGTGAGGGGAGGAGGAGGAGGAGGAGGAGGAGGGAGGAGGACTGTGGGATCTTGGTGCTGTCTGAACTTGGCTGTTTTCTTACAGACGTTTCATGACCCAACTAGGCAACATCATCAGTATTACAAAGGATGGAGGTTTACCCTCATGGAAAGAAGATTTGGAAAGAATCTTTGAAAAAGGAGACACATTCCCACCTTCCTGATGTCCCCCAACGGGGCCAGGGATAAGTTATGGACATGCCTAAGTCATCCTTTCTATAACTTTGAATAAACTAAATAAAACAAGGAAAGGGAGGGGGGAAACACCACAACAACAACACTGGGATTAGGGCCGTTGCAGGAATGAAAACAATTCTTCCCCGAGAGCAGTAGAAATTCTTCAGCTTTTGGGGGACCAAAGCCCGCCCGGAGCTACTAACCCGTTTTCATACTCACTCTGCCTATATATCATCCGTGAAAGATATTCTCCAGGAGTTGCATTAGCCCCTGAACAGCGATACCTGGAAGCATTTTGGCTACTTCTGCCCAAATATGCCGAAATTGATGTACTCAGCAATTCCCCCCCACCCCAAGCTTGAGTTATCGAAGGCGGCTTCTTTTAAGGGCCATTTTTCCTGGTTGATCTTGTCAGCAGTTCAGCCTTTGGGCAGCTTTAAAATGGATCGGTTTGTGTGTGTGTGTGTCTGTGTGCGCGCGTAGAAATACCATTATTCAATTTCCCATTTAAAAGAAGTCTTGCTGGAGTGTATAAGACCATCCACGGTTCGACGTGATTCACAGTATTAGCCCACCATTACTCAAAAGAAAGAGCCCTTTGGGTGGGCAGGCCCTGAAGCGGGGAAAAAAAATTCTGGCTTAAGATACACACCTGGCGGGAAAAGACGACGAAAAGACAGATCAATTTTAAACCAGAACTGTTTTTGTTAGGAAGATTAGGAGCTGAGTATGAGAAGGAGAATGAATATTTAATATTGCACGTATTGACAGCAGTGAGAATAGTATTTTGCCCAGTGCTGGGAAAAATGAAAATTTACCAACTGAAGAGATTTTAATTAAAAATGTTTTAGAATGTGCAGAAATGGATAGACTAACCTTAGAGAGCAAAGGGAAAGAAGATTCAGTTTATTTTAGGAAAAGGAACTGCTGAGAAATGAATGTGATATCTTATCGTGAATATATATTAGTAAGAAGAATGATATGTATTGACCAACTGATACTGTTTATGATTATCGTCTATTATAATTACTACAGCTATTTGTTGTTAATTGCAAAGTCGTGTCCAACCCATCGCAACCTCATGAACCACGTTCCTCCAGGCCTTCCTGTCCTCTACCATCTTCTGGAATCCATAGAAGCTCACGCCTCCTGCTTCAGTGACTCCATCCAGCCACCTCATTCTCCGTCGTCCCCTTCTTCTCTTGCCCTCCATCTTTCTCAGCATCAGGCTCTTCTCCAGGGAGTCCTTCCTTCTCATTAGGTGGCCAAGTCCTTGAGTTTCAACTTCAGGATATGGCCTTCTAAAGAGCAATCGGGGTTGATCTCCTCTAGGACTGATCGGTTGGATCGCCTTGCAGTCCAGGGGACTCGCAGGAGTCTTCTCCAGCACCAGAGTTCAAAGGCCTCCATTCTTTGGCGCTCAGCCTTTCTTAGGGTCCAACTTTCCCAGCCATACATTGCAACTGGGGAAAACCATGGCCTTGACTGCGCACTTTTGTTGGCAGGGTGATGTCTCTACTTTTTACAGCTATTTACCATTATATTAATCAATGTTAACTGAACGTATGTACCCGGACAACAATCTGCTTGCTAAAGCTTGAAAATGTTATTGGGGGGGGTCAGCCCAATGTTGTTTCTAATCATGACCTAACCCCAATCCCGATCCTAACCCCACCCCAAACCTTAATCCCTATCTTGGTCCTAGCCCTTCCCCAACCCTATAAAACTCAATAAAAATTTCTATATAAAAAAAAGAGCCCCTTTGTAGGGGGGACACCAGATTTCCAAAGGAAGGGATGAAAAAAATTATGGACTACGGATCATCTTCAACATACAACCACAATCATCTTTTATGACCCTTTTAACCACGGTCCTTAAGAGAATCCCTGCAGGGGTTGAGGGAATCGCACACTCGTCATGCAGACACGGCTTTCTCCCCTTTCACTTTCCTTGTCAAGAAGCCAGCTGGGAAAGCCACAAACAGCAATCGTGTGCATCGACGGCCAGGACTGGGGAGCAAATCTGTGCTTTGTGAGGGTGCGTGACACCCTTGCCGGGATCACCTTAACGCAGATGTTTCTGTTCTTCGCACTTTGGGTGGAAGTACAGCTTGGTCCCATTCCTCTGTCGTGAAACCGTCATTTTAGGCCGGGTGGATTTGAGGCTGGCTGTCAACATTTCTTCTAAAAATAAGTCAAGAGAGAGGATTGGCTGCTAAAGCGTCGGGCCCAAATTGCCTTGTGCAGTCTATGGGATAATTGCTAGGCTGGGATATTGCAACTGCTTTGGAATTGATCGGAGGTAGGCCCCACGCCAAGAAGATTGGAAAAGTGCTTAGTGTGTTAATAATGGCATATAGGTATCCAGAAGGAGGCAACCCATTGAGCTGTTAACTCTTGGCTGGT
Organism: Bothrops alternatus; assembly: GCA_034064705.1. Taxonomy (NCBI): domain Eukaryota; kingdom Metazoa; phylum Chordata; class Lepidosauria; order Squamata; family Viperidae; genus Bothrops; species Bothrops alternatus. Next base: position 89,457 of record JARGCV010000659.1, read on the forward strand.
CAACTCAAGTCTCTGTTATTCTGTCGTTGAGCTCTTTCAGTCAAGATTCAGCTCAGCCGCGGATGTGAGAGTTAATCTCTCAAACAGGTGGTGAAAAACAGTAGGGTAGGAGATCTGACAGTTTCAAAAACAAAGGAGAGATGGAGACAGACTGGCCAGCTCAAAAGAGCAGGCCGAGCAACACGACATTATTGCTCGGTGGAGATTCTCCTTGGCGTCACAACAGGGGCTGAAATTTCCGGCATTGCTTTGCTACTTTCCTTCAACAAGTATTACTTATCTCCAATTTCTGAATTTTTTTTATTTTTTTTTTACCAACTTGGTAAGTGGCTCCTTCTGGCCTGTGACATAAAGCTTGATGGAAGTTTTTGAGCTGAAGACTTTTAAAATGCCAGCTGGAAAATAGCTGGAGAATAGCAGGCTAGCTGGAACATGGTCTACTCTACAACATGTTCAGGACAGGTTTTACCTCAGTGGTTAGATCTCCCTCCCTCTCTATTTGTAGGCAGCAGGTCCCAGGTTAAGTTCTCTGTATCTACAACTCAAGGTTTTGTTTGAACTGTTGTGGACCAGAAACAGCCCATCTTCACACCCTGAACTGTTCTAACATGCCAAAGCAACAAAAATGGTTAGGGGGCTGGAGGCTAAAGCATATGAAGAATGGTTGCAGGAACTGGGTACGTCTAGTTTAATGAAAAGAAGGACATGATAGCAGGGTTCCAGTATTTGAGGGGCTACCACAAAGAAGAGGGGGACAATCTATTTTCCAAAGTGGAATAGGAATAGGAATAGGAATGGAGTAGGGTAGAGTAGAGTAGAGTAGAGTAGAGTAGAGTAGAGTAGAGTAGAGTAGAGTAGAGTAGAGTAGAGTAGAGTAGAGTAGAGTAGAGTAGAGTAGAGTAGAGTAGAGTAGAGTAGAGTAGAGTAGAGTAGAGTAGAGTAGAGTAGAGTAGAGTGGGATGGGATGGGATGGGATGGGATGGGATGGGATGGGATGGGATGGGATGGGATGGGATGGGATAGGATAGGATAGGATAGGATAGGATAGGATAGGATAGGATAGGATAGAATAGAGAATAGAGAATAGAGAATAGAGAATAGAGAATAGAGAATAGAGAATAGAGAATAGAGAATAGAGAATAGAGAATAGAGAATAGAGAATGGAATGGAATGGAATGGAATGGAATAGAATGGAATAGAATAGAATAGAATAGAATAGAATAGAATAGAATAGAATAGAATAGAATAGAATAGAATAGAATAGAATAGAATAGAATAGAATAGAATAGAATAGAATTAAATAATAGAGTGGAGTGGAGTAGAGTAGAACAGGAATAGAATAGAATAGAATAGAATAGAATAGAATAGAATAGAATAGAATAGAATAGAATAGAATAGAATAGAATAGAATAGAATAGAATAGAATAGAATAGAATAGAATAGAATAGAATAGAATAGAATAGAATAGAATAGATGGAAGGGACCTTGTAGGTCATGTTTGAAGAGCCAGATGCCAAGTTTAAAAGACTTTGAGAAATTCTGCACTTGACTCTTACAGATACAAGTTGTTGCATTTGTTTGGATGACAATTAGCATTTTCTGGCACACCAACCCTTGCTTGAAATGGAAATGTCTGTTGCTCTGTTCCTGGGCAACTTCATTACTTCTCTTTCCTGGCAGCCAACAGTCCCTAATAATTGATTCTTCCAACATCTGGTGCACAGATTAACATGTGAGGGTTAAGGGTCCCAAAATGGAATGGCAATTCATTTTCATTGGGCTTAATAAAATAACCAAGTGAGGTGAGGGACCCACAGTGTCAGGAATACTTTAAAAAACAGTTTCTCTCTCCTCCTACAAAGCAGCAAAGAACCCACTGACTACATTACGGATGATTACTCGGCCAAACGGACTTGCTTCTCCAGAAAGATAATTAAATGTATAGCTAATAAGACCAATTTTCTAGCTTACGAACTCATGGGATGCCAGGTTCCCACTTCCACGTTGATCTGTAATAAAACTCATTTCATTATGCTTGGTTTAATCCTTCAGTAGAAACCTAGTGCAATTTGTCTCTCACAACATCCATCCATTCACCTCTAGGACACTTGGCCAACATTGTGGAAATGATGCTGGGTCACAAGAATTCCTCCTTTTGATGTTCCTCACCATCAAGAAGTTAGAGTAGAGTAGAGTAGAGTAGAGTAGAGTAGAGTAGAGTAGAGTAGAGTAGAGTAGAGTAGAGTAGAGTAGAGTAGAGTAGAGTAGAGAATAGAATAGAATTCAGAATGAATAGAATAGAATTCAGAATGAATAGAATAGAAAAGAATTCAGAATGAATAGGATAGAATAGAATTCAGAATGAATAGAATAGAATAGAATTCAGAATGAATAGAATAGAATAGAATTCAGAATGAATAGAATAGAATTCAGAATGAATAGATACCGTAGAATTCAGAACAAATAGAATAGAATAGAACAGAATTCAGAATGAATAGAATAGAATTCAGAATCAATAGAATAGAATAGAATTCAGAATGAATAGAATAGAATTCAGAATGAATAGAATAGAATTCAGAATGAATAGAATAGAATTCAGAATGAATAGATAGAATTCAGAACGAATAGAATAGAACAGAATTCAGAATGAATAGAATAGAATTCAGAATGAATAGAATAGAAAAGAATTCAGAATGAATAGAATAGAATAGAATTCAGAATGAATAGAATAGAATTCAGAATGAATAGATAGAATTCAGAACGAATAGAATAGAACAGAATTCAGAATGAATAGAATAGAAAAGAATTCAGAATGAATAGAATAGAATAGAATTCAGAATGAATAGAATAGAACAGAACAGAACAGAATATAGAATAGAATAGAATAGAATATAGAATAGAATATAGAACAGAACAAAACAGACTAGACTAGACTAGAACAGAACAGAACAGAACAGAATAGGAATAAGAATAGAATAGAATAGAATAGAATAGAATAGAATAGAATAGAATAGAATAGAATAGAATAGAATAGAATAGAATAGAATAGAAATAGGAATAGAATAGAATAGAACAGAAATAGGAATAGAATAGAATAGAATAAAATAGAATAGAATAGAATAGAATAGAATAGAATAGAATAGAATAGAATAGAATAGAATAGAATAGAATAGAATAGAATAGAATAGAATAGAATAGAATAGAATAGAATAGAATAGAATAGAATAGAATAGAATAGAATAGAAACAGGAACAGGAACAAGAACAAGAACAAGAACAAGAACAGAACAGAATAGAATAGAATAGAATAGAATAGAATAGAATATAGAATAGAATATAGAACAGAACAGAACAGAACAGACTAGACTAGACTAGAACAGAACAGAACAGAATAGGAATAAGAATAGAATAAGAATAAGAATAAGAATAGAATAGAATAGAATAGAATAGAATAGAATAGAATAGAATAGAATAGAAATAGAATAGAAATAGAATAGAAATAGAACAGAACTAGAATAGAATAGAATAGAATAGAATAGAATAGAATAGAATAGAATAGAATAGAATAGAATAGAATAGAATAGAATAGAAATAGAATAGAAATAGAATAGAATAGGAATAGAATAGAATAGAATAGAATAGAATAGAATAGAATAGAATAGAAATAGAAATAGAAATAGAATAGAAATAGGAATAGAATAGAATAGGAATAGAATAGAATAGAATAGAATAGAATAGAATAGAATAGAATAGAATAGAATAGAATAGAATAGAAATAGAATAGAATAGAATAGAATAGAATAGAATAGAATAGAATAGAATAGAATAGAATAGAATAGAATAGAATAGAATAGAATAGAATAGAATAGAATAGAAACAGGAACAAGAACAGAACAGAACAAGAACAAGAACAGAACAGAACAGAATAGAATAGAATAGAGCTGGAAGGGACCTTGGAGGTCTTCTAGTCCAGCCTGCAGCTCAAGAACCTATACTATTTCAGACAATGACTCTCTAGTCTCTTCTTAAAAACCTTGAGTGAGGAAGCACCCACAATGTTTGAAGGCAAAGCTGTTCCACTGGTTGATTGTCCTCACTGTCAGTAAGTTTCTCCTCAATTCCAGGTTGCTTCTCTCCTTGATCAATTTCCAACCATTGTTTCTCGTCCTTCCCTCTGGTGCTCTGGTGAACAACCTGGCCCCCTCTGCCTTGTGGCAGCCCCTCAGATACTGCTATCATGTCTCCCCTATTTCTTCTTTTCTTTAGACTAGCCCAGGGGTAGGCAACCTGGGCTCTTTTATGACTCGTGGACTTCAACTCCCAGAATTCCTGAGCCAGCCATGCTGAGGGGAAAGGGAGAGGTTTCCAAGGCGAGCCACACTGGCTCAGGAATTCTGGGAGTTGAAGTCCACGAGTCATAAAAGAGCCAAGGTTGCCTACCCCTGGACTAGCCAAACAAGTTCTCTGTTGAGGGATTGAAAGTCTCATGAATCTTCCCGGTTGTCCAAGAAGACCCATTTGGGGAGATCTCTAATCTGCCTCTACATCAGAAGTGCCAAATGAAATGGACCAGGAGTCTAATTTGGCTTACAACCACTTTCTTCCTGAAGACCAAAAACTGGAATATATCACTTCTATTGTTGTTGTTGTTGTTGTTCTTGTTAATCTGGCCAGTTGGCTCTGACAGTACTGAGATTCAACCATGAAGAAATTCATCCTTTCAAGATTCTGTCCCTGTAAACTTACAACTGGTTTCATTTCCTAACCAGGTAGCCTCATCCGAAGGGAATTTGGCAGAAACTTAACGAGGAAACTTTGTTTAAAACAAAACTCTTACCATCGCGAGTGGAACAATTCCCACAAACAGGGATTGGCTGACAAAGATCTCGGAGACCACCAGCTCACTCGCAGCCTCGTCTCGAGGGTACTCGACCTGCCAGGTGATTTGTTGGGCTCCAGCCAACTCACTGCTGTTGTCAATTTCAAAATCTATTTGAAAGATTTCATAAGAAGTTATGTTGACCCTGAGGAGGAAAAAGAAATAGAAATGTGGCATTACGAACTTCAGGTAGGACTTTGTTTCTGTATTCTTTCTTTCTTTCTTTCTTTCTTTCTTTCTTTCTTTTTCTTTCTTTCTACCTATTTATCTATCATCAGTCTATCTATCTATCTATCTATCTATCTATCTATCTATCTATCTATCTATCTATCTATCCATCCACCCACCTACCCATCATCCATCTATCTATCTATCTATCTATCTATCTATCTATCTATCTATCTATCTATCTATCTATCCATCCACCCACCTACCCATCATCCATCTATCTATCTATCTATCTCTATCTATCTATCTATCTATCTATCTCTATCTCTATCTCTATCTCTATCTCTATCTCTATCTCTATCTCTATCTATCTATCTATCTATCTCTATCTATCTATCTCTATCTATCTATCTATCTCTATCTATCTATCTATCTATCTATCTATCTATCTACCGTATCTATCTATCTATCATCAGTCTATCTATTTATCATCAGTCTATCATCTGTCTGTCTGTCTGTCTGTCTATCTATCTATCTATCTATCTATCTATCTATCTATCTATCTATCTATCTATCAAATTTATTTGCCACCCATCTCGTGGTTCGCAAGAACGAATTTTATACAAAGATGATCAGGGGACTGGACGGCAAAACATATAAAGAACGGTTGCTGGAATTGAGTATGTCTAGTCTAATGAAGAGAAGGACTAGGGGTGATATGATAGCAGTCTTCCAATCTCTCAGGGGCTGCCCCAAAGAAGAGGGAGTCAAGCTATTCTCCAAGGCGCCTGAAGGCAGGACAAGAAGCAACGGATGGAAACTAACCAAAGAGAAAAACAACCTGGAACTAAGGAGCAATTTCCTGACAGTGAGAACAATTAATCAGTGGAACAATTTATCTCCAGAAGTTGTGAATGCTCCATACTGGAGCTTTTTAAGAAGAGACTGGACAACTGTTTGTCTGAAATGGTATAGGGTTTCCTGCCTGAGCAGGCGGTCAGACTAGAAGACCTCCAAGGTCCCTTCCAAATTCTATTCTATTCTATTCTGTTCTGTTCTGTTCTATTCTCTATTCTATTCTATTCTCTATTCTATTCTATTCTATTCTATTCTATTCTATTCTATTCTATTCTATTCTATTCTATTGCCCATTCATTTTTTTTATTACTATTATTTTTGGATATGATGTGGAGGAAAGGAGAACAAAATGCAAGTTAAGCCCCCCAAAATGATGAGTTTAGAAATGCAACTAGGGGAAAAATAAGAAATATAACAGTATCTCTCTAGTGTGGTTATTACAGTGACAAATTCAAGAGTCTGTAATGAAGGAAATTAAAGAGATGAGATGTTCCCCACTAGAAGATCTGAAGGGACAGATGGGGACAGATTAACCTGGAGAAGCACCATCTATGAGTTGACATAGACTTGGTAAAACCTTATCGAGCAGAAAAAGTCATTATATAGAATTCCCAGATTTTGAAAATGAAATATTTCAGGAGTTCTCCTCCCATCCTAGACCTCATTTTAAATTGACATCTCAGTGTTCATGATGCTTTCCTATTACTTTTTCTTTTCAAGAGCGCCTCCATAAGCTCAATCATGACACAGAAGAGAGTTGAAATCACAAGCTGTTCCCCCACAGCATACAAAGCGATCCAGATCAGGAGAAAAAGCTTTCCATATTTTCAATATCATTTGATGACTCTAGTTGAGTAAGAACAAGAGCAATACAATCCTGATGATTCCAGCTTTAAAGTGCCAGATTATCGGTGCTCTTATCTCTTTCCCTCTGCAGCCAATTTGCACACACTAAGCATTACTGGAAAGAAGGAGAGAAAGAGAGAGAGAAGGACAGAGAGAAAGAGAGAGAGAGAGAAAGGGACAGAGAGAGGGGGGACACACAGAGGGGGGGCAGAGAGGGACAGAGAGAGAGGGGGGAGAGAAAGAGAGAGAGAGACGGACAGAGAGACGGACAGAGAGAGAGAGGGAAAGAGAGAGGGAGGAGAGGGAGAGACAGATACAAAGAGAGAAAGAGAGAGGGGGAGGGGGGAGGGAGGGAGAGGGAGAGAGAGAGAGATTAATGCCCCCCTTTCTCTCTCAGGAAGGAGAATAAAGCTGTTCCTTCCATCTGCTTTATTCCTTCTTTCTTCCTCTCTCCCCCTTCCTTCCTTCCTTCCTTCTTCTCCTCCCTCTTTTTCTTTCCTTCCTTCCTTCCTTCCTTCCTTCCTTTGTTCATTCATTCTTCTGTCTCCCTTTCTTTTCCTTCCTTCCTCCCTCCCTTCTTTCCTCATACTCTATTCTTTCCTTTTTCCTCTCCCTTCCGTCCGTCTGTCCTTCCTTCCTTCCTTCCATCTGCTCTATCCCTTCCTTCTTCTCCCTCTCTTCTCCTTCCTTCCTTCCTTCCTTCCTTTCCTCCTCACTCTCTTTCCATCTGCAGCTTCGTTTGTTTTTAATGGCTCTTTAGCTCTAACCATCATCCCTTGATTCAGGTGCTTCCTAAAGTATTAAGAATGATGGCTTCTTCCATCTCTGGCTTGGTAGATAATTAACTGTCAATTCAAGTCATGCCTATTAGCAGCTTGCCTAGGAGCTCAGCAAACCCCATGAATTCAAGAGTGACCCAGAGAAGAAAAATCGGGAAAAATTGAATTGCCTTCATTTTGCTGTTTCAGGAAGGTGAAGAATGGCACACACAAAAACCTTGTTATGCCAGCAGAGATGCTATTACAATCCACAAAAAGCAGAAAGTGTGTGTTCAGAGCCATCCTGGCATCTGTCAGAGGAACAAAAGGATGAGAATGATCTTCTTTGATTGACCAGAGCAGAGAAAAAGAACAGGATCCTGTTCTTTCTCTCACAACTGCCCCTAAGTCAATGAAACTGCCAACTGAAGCATCTGCCGTAAGATGAGGACAGCCCAGCAGCAGAAGACGTGGATGAGACCTCAAGGAAAGGCCCGCCAATCCAGTCTACAGGACCTTCCCAACTCCTTGAACTTCAGGACAGGTGGGTGGGACATAGATGAACTGGGGCGATTCAATTCAGAGGCAATTCGATCACATCCCCCCGAATCAAGTGAACTTCTGGGAATGAAAATCAGCAAACTGATTCGATGCATAGAATCGATTCAGTTTTCCACATCTGAGAGTCAGACCGCATTGAATCGAGATTCAAATTGCATCAGGTCCGATTCGCCAGAGGCTGAGTAACAGCTTGCTTCTACGGCGTAATAGGGGCACATCTCAGTTAGCTGGAGCTCTCCGTGGTCCTGTTTCTTTCACTTTCACTTTCTCTATTGCCTTCTTCCCTGAAAACCCTACTTCGACCTCATATGCAACGTCTGATTTCTCCTGCGAGAACAGCACAATGTCAACTCTGCAACGAGCCTGAAGGAAGCCATTTGGCTCGTTTTCAGTTGCCACCGGAATGGGAGGGTGGTGGTGGAATTTTTCTGCTAGCTTAAACAATTCTCTGTCCCATGGGAACCAAGGTCCTTTCTGTTTGTTAGACTGGAGGGGGGGGGCAGAACCTTCTGTTAGAAAGCCAGCCAAACTATTCTGTTGGGAAACATAGTTGATGGCATAATACCAGGGTGGGAAGTTTAAATTTGCATACTGTAATTTTCGGGAGAGAACTTTAGTCTTGGTTTCACATTTGACAGTGCCGATACTTTGTAGCCAATAAACATGTTCTTCAAGGAAACCTCGAGCCTCGGAGTTCTGTTTTAGTTGGTCTCATCTATCGGAAGCATGACACACAACTTCTGAAGAACTGTTAGCTTCAATCTACTCCTTCTTGTTTGTATATGTTGTAAGCCACTCCGAGTCTTCGGAGAGGAGCGGCATATAAGTGTAAACAATTAAATTAAATTAAATTAATTCTAGCTAGTAAAGAATTTTTGCAGAATAACAGCAGAGAATAACAGAACAACAGAGTTGGAAGGGACCGTGGCGGTCTTCTAGTCCAACCGCCTGTTCAAGCAGGAAACCCCATACCGTTTCAGACAAATGGTTGTCCACTCTCTTCTTAAAAATCTCCAGTATTGGAGCATCCACAACTTTCTGGTGGCAAGTTGTCCCACTGATTAATTGTCCTCACTATCAGGAAATTTCTAATCAATTACCTCAATTAGTTTTCATGCCTTGCTTCTTATTCTGCCTTCAGGTGCTTTGGAGAATAGGTTGACCCCCCCCTTCTCTGTGACAGCTTCTCAAATATCGGAAGACGCTATCATGTGCCCCCTGCTTTGCATTTATTATACAGATCTTGCTTTATGAAGATAGTTCCATTGTAAAACACTTTGTGAGCTTTCTCTGAGCTAGAGTAAAGATTCTAAGTAAGTGGGCTCCCAGTAGCTCCACCCACCAAAACAGGGAGGAAAACCCAATCTGAGTGTTGGATCAAAAGCACACTCCATCTACTCCAAAAGTCGTACAAAGCGTTTTTGCTACTCGCGGCTCTCCTGCACCCTCCCTCTTCTTCAAACTTAGCAGAATCCAAGTGTCCTTTGGGGGAAAAAAAAAAGAAGACAAAACTTTTGGTGGGGATAAAGAACAGAAATCATCTCCACGTGCGCCTGGGCCCATTATTTCTTCCAAGCGATAGGATAAGGCCTTATAATTTCAGGCAGCTGGCACGCTTGCTAATAAGTCCATTTCTATGGAAATGAGTTCGTAACTATTAATTTCGCCTGCTCCTGATCTATTCTTGATGCGCTTTTCAAATTTAGAAAAGCGATTCACGACTCTCTCAATTTGGTAATTACTGACTCCTTTTGAAAAACCCTACCCAGTGTTTCAGACATGAGACATTCATTAGATATATTTCTTTCGGCGCAGGGGGTGGGGTGGGGGGGAATGGCACGATAAAAAGCGCCACGCAGCCCTGCAGACTGAAGTGAGCAGCTCCCCAGACAAAGACCAGCCATAAAAACCTGATGTTCGGTTGTAACTTTTCGCGCGTGCCGACCCCCCCCCCTCCAAAAATTTCTGCAGCGTTGTTAGATTTTTGACAAAACTTGGAGTCATCAAGGCAAAGAGTTGCAAAGGCATTAGGAGGGAGCTGGAGGAACAAGACACAAACGGGCGTAAACCCCAGAAAGATGGCATTGGCCTTTCGAACACTTACGAATCTGTCTTTTGAGGAGCCTGCTTGTGTCTTTGCCGGCGTCACAACAGCAAGCAGAGAAGAAAATTGCATTCAGCAAGAAACAGAGAGGTTCACGCTATGCGGTGTTCAAAGCTGGTCTGTTGGGCCTAATGCTATTTCTTTCTGGACAGCCTTCTAGCGGGCTGGCGACTTTTTGCAGACTGGCAGTTATGAAGCACTCTTGGCTATGTTGGGAAAGAATGCCACATTTGGGAACGGGAATAGCTCGCGGTGGGCCTCTTTGCAAGCTAAGTATGAAAAACCAGGGCAGTAAGGCTTCGGATCTGATCCCAGAAAGGCAGTTTTAAAAAGGGCAGCAAGGCAATCCTAGGAAAAGACATGTCTGCTTTAAAGAGTTGGAGATTGTGGTTACATTTCTGTCTTCTGGGCTAGGGAGGACCTTTTCAGAATTAAATGCAAAGCATTGCAGTCACTTGGAGCTTTCTTTTCTTCCTTACTTACTTCGTTCTTACTTCCCTCCCTCTCTCCCTTCCATTCATCTTTCTCTCTCTCTCTCCTTCCTGCCTTCCTTCCTTCCACTCCTCCCTCCATCTCTTCCATTCATCTTTCTTTCTTTCTTTCTTTCTTTCTTTCTTTCTTTCTTCCATTCATCTTTCTCTCCTTCCTTCCTTCCTTTCTTTCTTTCTTTCTTCCTTCCTTCCATTCATCTTTCTCTCCTTCCTTCCTTCCTTCCTTCCATTCATCTTTCTCTCCTTCCTTCCTTCCCTCCCTTCCTTTCATTTGTCTTCCCCTCTCTCTCTTCTCTCCCTTCCTACCTTCCACCCCCCTCCCTCTCTTCCATTCATCTTTCTTTCTTTCTTTCTTCCTTCCTTCCTTCCATTCATCTTTCTCTCCTTCCTTCCTTTCTTCCTTCCCTCCCTCCCTTTCATTCATCTTTCTCTTTCTTCTCTCTTTCCTTCCTTCCTTCCCTTCCTTCCTTCCTAACCACTCATCTCACCAATGTTTTCTCTGAGGAAGAATTCCAGCCTACAGACCTCTGAAGAACTACAGATTAAACTGCATTTTTCAAACTGAACAGAAGACCCACTTCTTCACTTATCCAGCCTCTATTTTACCGCCAGAATGAAAGCGAAATATTAAAGGAAATAAATATTTTTTTCTAAAGTACTACTGCACAATGTTGGTTAAAAAATAACTTTTGATACCGGAACACTACCGCCCTTCTAGTATGATTAATAAAGGAACAGGAACTGATGAGTGGCAAGATCTACTTCCCAGGCATCTGTCATTAATAAACAAAAGAAAGAATGAAAAAAAAATACGGATGGAGAAAGACATCCATTACAAATCTACAATTGGCTCACAGCAACAATGACAAGAACAAAAAAAACAACTTACAACAGCTGTATATTCAAAAGGATGAAGGTTGCATAGGTTTTCAAACAAAAGTAAATTGAATAAATTTACAGCAAGGTAGCGAGGGTATTAGGTTTTATTGAATTAAAACAGAAAATTCTCACTGGATTCTGTTTGGCCCCTTTGCCAAAGTTTTGAGAGCAAAAAAAGGAGACAATTTCTCCCTCCTTCACGGGGAAATCTACAAAACTGAGTTTGGACCAAACTCACCTGCTTTTAGATGGTTCTTTCACCCATCTTTGATTCTGGGGGCAAATCCTTTTTTCTCTCTCTCCCCAACAGACTCACAAAAATGATATTCTGCAGCAAACTGGCAGTATTCCAAATTTGGACATGGGGTGGGGGGTGGGGGGGAGAGGTGATAGTTCAATCAACAGCCATAGGAAGGAGATCTCATGTCAAGATTGATTTGCACTTTCACCTGTGCTCCGGCTTGACTCACAGCCTGACATATAAAACAGAGGAGGTGGGATGGAATGACAGGGTGGGGTGGGGGGCAATTGCATCTGAGCATCATCGGTTCCCCATGAGGGATGGAATGGAATTGGTCCAACCTTTGAAGGTGAATGTAAAAGAATATACCCTGCTCATATTCCAGCAGCAACTTGGTGATAACCCTAGCAGACATAGAATAGAATAGAACTGGAGGGGACCTTGGAGGTCTTCTAATCCAGCCCCCCTGCTCAAGCAGGAGATACTTCAGGGAGAAGTTACCATCTGAAATGCAGGCCTTCGCCAGTGGTGAGCTGACCCTATCTCTAGGTGGCAGCTATTTCCAATACATGGAGGCGGGGGAGGTTGGGTCCCCACTGTTATGGTTCCGGCTAATGAAACACTTCAAAGAACTTCCAGGCATTGATTTCCCTAAAAGTCTTTTATTGATTCAAAATGTCGGCACAGGCATAATGATGCTAAGATCCAAGTTCTCTTCCTCTGAGCAGTTAAATTATCAGCATGGTCCCTCCCTAAATTAACTGTTATATATCACATTATCCAATTAGTGTGGAGGTCAAAGGTTTCCTTCCTCTTTCTTTCCCGGGCATTACCCCCCACCCTCTTCTGCTCTGTATTAACCCCAAAAATACCAGACAGTTCTGCATATTGTCAAAGCAAGAATATACAGTATTTGCAGCATTGACACCAACTTTGCTAGCAAGGAGAGGAGAGGAGAGGAGAGGGGAGGGGAGGGGAGGGGAGGGGAGAAGGAAGGAAGGAAGGAGAAAGAAAGAAAGAAAGAAAGGAAGGAAGGAAGGAAGGAAGGAAGGAAGGAAGGAAGGAAGGAAGGAAGGAAGGAAGGAAGAAAGAAATTCACAACTGCTGGAGCAGGGAGAATTGTTCTGATCAGGGGACGCTTTGAGAATTTTGCCAAGGGCCACACATTCCCTGCCTGTCATCTGATCCGAGCAAAACTCTGAACCTATTAGTGGAAAGGGGGCATTTATTGGGAACCTATTCTCTTTTTTAAAACATGGTGTTTCAGTCTCTCTGTGTGTCTCCACCTCTGTGTGTGTGTGTGTGTGTGTTGCCCAGGTGAGTTGGGGAACCCAATCCAACAATCCAATTAGACAGGAAGCAAAGACTGGGGCCAAGCAAGCCACCAAGGGCCCAATCAACATCTTCCTCTTACAATCTGGTGACTTTTGTTCTTTAAACTTTTGACAAGCCCACTGAACAAGGATGCCTGCAGGGGCTTATCTTGATATTCCTGACCCCCCCCCACCCCAGCCTGGATATCCTCAGGCTAAATGTGAAATGACGCAAGCAGCTGGAAAGGAAGGAGAGATTTTTCCAAGCCCTTCCAATCTCTATCTGGGTTAACGCAGCGAAACAGGCAAACCTAGGGAGGCAGGGCGTGTCCGTTTTATTTTTTATTTTATTTTAATTTAATTTACTGATGCTTAGATGCCACTCCGGTTGAAAACGAAACCTCGACGGGCCTTTATTCAGCAGCCTGGGGAAAGCTATGCCCGCCTCCACCCTGCCTTATGGAAATCCATCCCGGAGAGGAAGCCTGCATAGCCGAGAGAAATTATGTTCATTTCATTTAGGAGCGCTTTCTGCTTCTTCAGACAGCGTTTCCATTCATCCTGCTGACCCGGGAGATGTATTGCGGCGGATCGGTTAAATTACAGGGACCGCTTACGTAAATGGAAGCGCCGGGCAAAAAATGTTTGGCTTCGTTTTGAAGACGCTAACCTTGCAAATTGCCTCGAATAAGAGAAAAGTCCTGAGATTCGGGTCAAAAATATTCAACGGGAGCCTTAGAGCTTGTTGCCAAACAAAGCTCTCTGGGGGCCTGGCTTCTTTGCACAGCAGAGATGAGGGTTACGATGTCCGCTGTGGTTTTTTGCTCCCCCCACCCCACCCCACCCCACCCCGGGGTCAGTTGTTCTGTCAGAGAATTGTGGGGCTGGGTGTCTTCTTGAATGTGCCAATTATAGGCAAGGCAGGAAAAGACTGAAGGATCCTCACTCAGACACAGGAGAAGGGGAAGGGAGAGGAAAGCCCAGCATTTTGCTCAGGTTGCAATCGATCAAGAAAGAACGTTTACTAAAACAGTTGTTTACAAAGATTAATACCTAATGTTGTATGCTATGTCCTAGGATGATTGTTTAGCAATAGATCTTTGGTTTAATGTTGACCACATTAATATGGAACCAGATAAGAGAAACACCAATCAAACAAAGTGTAACAGGAGTATAGTTGAGGCTAGACGCGAGGAGTGGGAAAAAGGCTTACTAACTCAGACATTTTCAATGACTAATACTTAGTATTGTATATCAGGTGCCATGATGATTGCTGCACAATATGTTTTTATGTTCAATGTTGATTGTTTTAATAAAAGAATTTTATATATTAAAAAAAAAAGAACATGCAAGACACAGCCAAGGGCTGCTTGCAAACACTCTGGAATAGCAATAGCAACTGCACTTAGACTTACATACTGCTTCACAGTGCTATACAGCCCTCTCTACCCAGTAAGCCTTGTTGCCCCCAACAATCTGGGTCCTCATTTTACTGACTTCGGAAGGATGGAAGGCTGAGTCAATGCTGAGTTGGTCAGGATCGAATGGCTAGCAGTGGGCAGAATTAGCCTGCAATACTGCATTCTAACCAGTGTGCACTATGGAAGGAAGGAAGGAAGGAAGGAAGGAAGGAAGGAAGGAAGGAAGGAAGGAAGGAAGGAAGGAAGGAAGGAAGGAAGGAAGGAGCAATCGCACTAGCAATAGCCTTAGACTTACATACCGCTTCACAATGCTTTACAGCCAATCTAAGCTGTTTACAGAGTCAGCCTGTTGCCCCCAACGATCTGGGTCCTCATTTTACCGACCTCAGAAAGATAGAAGGCTGAGTCAAGTTTGAGCCGGTCAGGAACAAACGGATAGCAGTCGGCAGAGTTTGCCTGCAATACAGCATTCTAGCCACTGTGCACCATGGAAGAAAGAAAGGAAGGAAGGAAGGAAGGAAGGAAGGAAGGAAGGAAGGAAGGAAGGAAGGAAGGAAGGAAGGAAGGAAGGAAGGAAGGAAGGAAGGAGAAAAGGAAAAGCAAGAGCCCTCTCTAAGCAGTTTGCAGAGTCAGCCTGTTGCCCCCAACAATCTGGGTCCTCATTTTACCGACCTCAGAAGGATTGAAGGCTGAGTCAACTCTGAGTCGGTCAGGATTGAACTGCTGGCAATGGGCAAAATTAGCCTGCAATACTGCATTCTAACCACTGTGTACTATTGAAGGAAGAAAGGAAGGGAGGGAGGGAGGGAGGGAGGAAGGAAGGAGGGAGGGAGGGAAGGAGCAATAGCACTAGCAATAGCACTTAAGATTTAGTGCTTTACAGCCTTCTCTAAGTAATTTACAGTGTCAGCCTCTTGCCCCCAACAATCTGGGTCCTCATTTTACCGACCTTGGAAGGAAGGAAGTTGAGCTTGAGCCGGTGGGAATTGAACTGCCGAACTGCTGGCAGTTGGCAGTCAGCAGAAGCAGCCTGCAGTACTGCATTCTAACCCCTGTGCCAACACAGCTCATTGGTCTGGAAGCGGTTGATGGTCTCCTCAGTCTTTGAGAACAGGCTGGTTTTGGATGGCATAAATGGGCAGGCCAAAAATAATGCAAATTACTATGTAAATCTTGCACCCCACCCCATATCTCAACCACCCCCCAAAAACCTCTGCCAAATTTGGCTCTGCTCTTTCTTCCTCCTGGCCTCACCTGGTCCTCTAGGAAGTTTGCAAGCCCAAACAATCCAATCTCCATAAGAATAAGGGTGAACAACGGAAGGCCGCTAGTCCACATGAATCTCCAAGCCCCTTCTTGCCCAGGCTACTGATCCCTGGAACCATATTTGGAGCAGGAAACTAATGGAAAACCTGGAAACACATTCTCCTCTTGTGGATCTCCTTCTGAAGTTAGAGAGCTGGCTGCGGCCTGCAGATGTTACACCATCCTACCCACATGGTATTATCATCTTGGCCATGGCCTATGTTTTAAAAGCCATGACAAGTGAGGAGAGCAGGATGGGAAGGGAAGAGGAACATGGCGAACCCAGGCAAAAGCTTGTGAAGATATAGCCTTGCAAGCTAATTAGGGCAGACGCCCATTCTGTCGTCCACACGTTGGAGGTGCTTGCTTCTCTCCATTTGTCTTCAGGACCAGAAAAATGGAGAGAAGCAAGCATCTCCAACTTGTGGATGACCAAATGGGCGCCCGCCATAACTAGCTAGCATTCTGGATCCTGCTAGAATGCCACCTTCCTGTCTGCGAGAGTTGGGAGAGTTTAACCCTGGGGTTTGTGAAGATATAGCAGTTTAAGTAGCAGGAACGTAACAGTTGCAAGCTAATTAGGGCAGACGCCCATTCTGTCGTCCACAAGTTGGAGGTGCTTGCTTCTCTCCATTTTTGCAGGGTGCAAAACCTTGGCTTCTCCCCCTCCCCAGCATTATGGGTTTTCCCAGCAGGCTGTGGATTTCTGCTGGCCCTTGCTCCATCGTCCCATGCTGGACCAAGCTCAGCCACCCACAAAGTCATTAGCCGGGTCAATGTCACACACACCCTTTTCCGATTGCAATTCCGCTAGTACCAGATTATTCATTTTTTTCCTTTCCTTTCCTTCTCTCTCTCTCTCTCTCTCTCTCTCTTTTTTTTTTTAAAGGCATCCAAACTTCCCTTTTCCCCAGCAGCATGATAAGACAATAGTTAAATGTCGCCTGATTGCAGTAATTGCACCCAGTTCCGTGTTGGAAAAGTCTTGTATTGTATTTCTAATATGTCCTGATAACTGCATTCACAACATGATTAACAGCCTGCAGACAAGAATGGCTATTATGTTTAACAGAGTGATTAATGAGTGACGGCACTGGGCCGAGGGAAACTCTACACTGGTGTAAATTGCCTCTTTTTAAAACTACAAGCGCCCCTCCCCCCCCGTCTTTCCTTGCCCCCCCCTCCACTTGAATGCACGGTTTGGTTCAAGGAAGGTGGGGACCGAAAGACAAGAAACGAGGCCTCCGCCGTTTATCAGGGCTCAGCAGGATGAGAAAAGCTGTGTTATTTCTTTTAATTGCCTCCTCACAATTAAGCCGACACATTTCCTCCTTTCCCCCCCCCACCCCGCCCAATTATGCCAGAACTGGTACAAGCAATGGTTTTGTGGCATGCTAAGGAGGAGGAAGGCTTCACAGACGTTTTCTCCAACTTTTGGCGGATTTTTTTCCCAAATCAATGTTATCATAGTTATTAGCATTAGAAGTCTCACTCACCCTACAATTCCGCAAGGAAGTAAATTCCTCCTCCTCCTCTCCTCTTTCTCCTCTCCCTCCTCCTCCTCTTCCTCCTTCTCCTCCTCTCCTCTTCCTCCTCTTCCTTCACCTTCTCCTTCTCCTCTTCCTTCACCTTTTCCTCCACCTCTTCCTCCTCCTCCTCCTCTTCCTTCACTCTTCCTCCACCTCTTCCTCCTCCTCCTCTTCCTCTTCCTCCTCTTCTTCCTCCTCCTCCTCTTCCTTCACCTCCTCCTTCACCTCCTTCTCCTCTTCCTTCACCCCTTCCTCCTCCTCTTCTTCCTTCACCTCTTCCTCCTCCTCTCCCTCCTCCTCTCCTCTTCCTCCTCCACCTCTTCCTTCACCTCCTCCTTCACCTCCTCCTTCTCCTCCTCTTTCACCTCCTCCTCCTCCTCTTCCTCCTCCTCCTTTTCCTCCTTCTCCTCTTCCTCCACCTCCTCCTTCTCGTCCTCCTCTTCCTTCACCTCCTCCTCCTCTTCCTACTCCTCTTCTTCTCCTCCTCTTCCTCCACCTCCTCTTCCTCTTCTTCCTCCTCTTCCTCCACCTCCTCTTCCTCCTCCTCCTCCTCCCTTCTTCCTTCTTCCTCCAATTTTTGTGGCTACCCACGTCAAATATGGACTCTCGGTGGCCAAAGCAATTAACCAGCTTCATACTTAAACAAGATTTGGATTCAGAGCTCCGTGGACATTAAAGCCACAAAACCAGAGGAAATAGCTTCGTGCATCATGCCAAGCCATGATTTGGTTCAACTGTGGCTAAGGGCCAATTCCCCTGGAGGTAGCAGGGGCTGAACCTGAGACCTTTAGCAAGTCATGTTTCAGAAGGCCCTGAAGACATCGTTATGGCAGCAGGGCTGGGGAACCCAGAGCAGGATGGAACCCCTTAAAGGGCCGGTATGAGTGTGTGTTGTTGCCAGGGTGGGGGGATTATTATTATTTTTATTATTATTTTTATTTCTTTTATGTTTGTGCTTTTATTTCCTTTAAGCCGCCTGGAGTTGCCGTGATCGAGTAGGCAGGGATTTTCCAAATAAATAATAAAAATCTAGGGTTCCCTCACTGTTCTATGCCCCTTTAGAGAGACTTATCATGTCCACTGATTTTGGAAACAAGCTGATAGTTCTCTCTGGCACCTTCACAGTATATTGTGAGGCTGTGAGGGTCTGGATGGGCGCTAACAGATTAAGGCTCAACCCCGACAAGACAGAGTGGCTGTGGGTGATGCCTCCCAAGGACACTTCTATCTGTCCTTCGATTACTCTGGGGGTTGAATCTATAGACCCCTCGGAGAAGGTTCGCAACTTGGGAATCCTCCTCGATCCACAGCTGACATTGGATCATCACTTGTCGGCTGTGGCGAGGGGGGCATTTGCCCAGGTTCGCCTGGTGCACCAGTTGTGTCCTTACTTGGATCGGGAGTCTCTCCTCACAGTCACACATGCCCTTGTCACCTCAAGGATCGACTACTGCAACGCTCTCTACATGGGGCTACCCTTGAAGAGTGTTCGGAGACTACAACTAGTGCAGAATGCAGCTGCGCGAGCAATTGTGGGCCTGCCCCGTCGTGCCCACATTTTGTCAACTCTCCGCATGCTGCATTGGTTGCCTATTGGTCTCCGAGCCCAATTCAAGGTGTTGGTTATTACCTATAAAGCCCTTCATGGGTTGGGACCAGGATACTTAATGGGACCGCCTTCTGCCACATACTTCCCTACGACCGGTGAGAGCACATAGGGTCGGCCTCCTCCGGGTCCCGTCAGCGAAACAATGCCGTCTGGCGGGTCCTAGGGGGAGGGCCTTCTCTGTTGTGGCGCCCACCCTCTGGAACCAACTGCCCCCTGAAGTCCGCGTTTCCCCCACTCTCTCAGCCTTCTGGAAGAATCTAAAAACTTATCTATGCCGGCAAGCCTGGGGATGATTGTGGATTGAATGGTGAACATGAGTGGGTGTTAGTTTGTTTTTAGATATTTTTGTTTGGACTTGTATTGAAATTTGATGTTTTATATATATGTTTTAGCCGCTCCGAGTCTCCGGAGAGGAGCGGCATACAAGCCCGAATAAAATAAATAAATAAATAAATAAATATTGTCTTCTTGAAGGGGGCTTACAATGCCTTCTCCTTCCCGTTCTATGAACAAAATCTAGCTGGACCGGTGGTTAGATATTATTTTAGCCCTGGTTATGTCTGCACCAAAGCAGAGTTTAGATAGTTAGTTTGGGGGATATGCCTCACGCTGCTCTGTCTTCTAATACTAAAAAAAAATATCTAAAGAATCCAGGAGGAACTCCCTAATTTTGAAGACTTCGAATTTACAGGGAAACAAAGAGGATCTTGGGCTCCAAGATCACCTCAGATGGGGACTGCAGCCAAGAAATTAAAAGACGCTTGCTCCTGGGGAGGAAAGCTATGGCAAATCTAGACAGCATACTAAAAAGCAGAGACATCACCCTGCCAACAAAAGTACATATACTCATGGCCATGGTTTTCCCAGTTGCAATGTATGGCTGTGAAAGTTGGACCATAAGAAAGGCTGAGCGCCAAAGAATGGAGGCCTTTGGACTCTGGTGCTGGAGAAGACTCCTGCGAGTCCCCTGGACTGCAAGGCGATCCAACCGATCAGTCCTGGAGGAGATCAACCCCGAATGCTCCTTAGAAGGCCAGATCCTGAAGTTGAAACTCAAGTCCTTTGGCCACCTAATGAGAAGGAAGGACTCCCTGGAGAAGACCCTGATGCTGGGAAAGATGGAGGGCAAGAGAAGAAGGGGACGACAGAGAATGAGGTGGCTGGATGGAGTCACTGAAGCAGGAGGTGTGAGCTTAAATGGACTCCAGAAGATCGTAGAAGACAGGAAGGCCTGGAGGAACGTTGTCCATGGGCTCGCGATGGGTCGGACATGACTTCCCAACTAACAACAAAAAGAAGAGTTTGAATTTACAAAAAAAAAAACAAAAAAAACCTCCATCTTACATGGTTGGTAAAACATTCCAATTTTCTCAAAAGAGGACCGCCCTGATTTGCACATTCCTACAGAGAGATTTTTCTAGTGGGGAATGCAAGTCAATTTTTTCTTTAAAAAAAAAATCCTAATTAACATGCTGCTTCATTTGCATGCGATCAAAATGAGAGGGAGAAGCAGTGACTCACAATGGATGATTATGAGCGTTCTCAGTTTGTAGGTTGCTTGCCTTGTGTTTAGATGATGTTTCTTAAGACCATTATGTGATATGAAGACTAATTACAGGAATAATATTCCCATTCACAGTGGAGAGAAAAGGAAAGAAGAAAGAATTAGGAGATGCCTGAAGATGGATCAGAGGCCAGGAATCCGTAAAATATAAGAAAGATCTTGCCTTTCCTCAACAGATTTCCAGAGATGTTTGTATATTTTCTGATGTTTCATTTTGTGATATGGATGTTTATTGTTTTTCCCAAGGTTTGTAATACGAGATCAAGAAAAAGAAAGAAAGAAATTACAATACAAAACAGGAAAAAAAATAGCATATAAAATAAAATATCAAGCATACACACAACCCAACCCACCCCCCCGGTCGAACACTGATAAATATATTTCAGCGACAGCAATTGTCCTTCTCTGCATTGCAAAACAAGTCCACAATCTACAAATTTCTACCTCTGTATTTGAAAAATTCTATGCAGCATTAAAAAAATATCAAAATTATAGAAATCTATTAACAATCAAACAGTTTGACCTTCCATCTACTGTAAAAAAAAAACAGTTAACAGATTATCCCAACAGCAAAGCTAAACCTCAGTTCTCTAACATTTCAAAAGTGAGGCCTTCTAATGACAAATTCCATCTCAACCAAGAAATTGTAACAGAAACAAGGCAAACCCAAGTCCAGAGGTAGGCAACCTCCGCTCTTTTATGACTCATGGACTTCAACTCCCAGAATTCCTCTGCCTGCCCAAGTCGAACCCCCCCCCAAAAAGTACATCAACTTGCAAGGTTTGTGGAACTGTCCGAGGTACTGAATGGTGATGACTTTCTGAGCCAAGACTCTAAACCAGGGGTCCCCAACCCATGGTCCATGGACCAGTAGCGGGCTGTGGCATGCCAGCAACTGGTCTGTGCAAAGAGGCAAAGTCTCTCTGGTCCACAGAAAAACTTTTCTCCATGGAAACGATCCCTGGTGCTCAAAAGGTTGGGGGCCACTCTGCTAGACCCCAAAAGATCATAATTACATTCAGGTTAGCAGGGAAAGCCTGTGCTGATACATTGCACAAGGTCATTTTAAATACCAAAGTACTATACAACTTTCTCAAAATGGGACTATATCTTAACTGAAAAATCACACCTACATATTTACATTTTTGTATTATATATTTTGTATACAGATCATGGAGCAGAGAAATATTTTATTATGGATATTTTGGAATCATGGAAGCCGTCATTAAAAAAAATGCATAATAGGTAAAGAACACTAGTTCCTTAATATACCCTTCAAATTTAAACTAACTTTTTAGGGGCGTGTTTGCAAAAAAACATTTCCAAGACAGCAATCAGTCAAGCTCCCAGCATACCTATGATGACCCAGGGCACAGCACCGAGGCAATGCAGTCAGCTGGCAATTCAAACCACCCTTTAATTGCTCCAAATTTTCCCCAAATGCTCTCACATTTCTGGCAAGCCTCCAAACAAAGGAAGTCACACACACCTTCAGCCGCCTCTGGCTGCAAGTAGTTTCACATACAGTCTGATTAGGAGAGGAATTTACTCAAGGCCACGGAGATAACAAGGAATGACACATACATCATAAAATCCAATGAGTCTGTGTGAATACACGCTTGCCTGAGCAGTCTCAGAAGGGAAGCCAAAATACAGTCCGAGATCTATAAACATCCAAGCAATGTTGTCAGCCAGTCCAAGGGTCAGAGTTTCCGGGTTTCCAAGCAGAAGTCACAGAACAAGAGAACAGCAACAACACACACAAAACTCCAAGGAATCAGCGTTTGTTCCCAACAAATCCCTCCCCCCACAGCGTCTCCTTAAATCTCAGTCTTCAGGTGTGCCTTGTGGAGAGGAACGGGGCGCTTTCCTCCCGAGTAGGTGAGCCTGCCTGCATTGTTCCCTCCTCCTCTCCACTCTCCGTGCTCTAGGATTAGGTAGGGGTGGGCCTTGTTCATTGCCTGAACTCCGTTCCTCCTGTCCCACTCCTGAAGGGCCCTGGCCTGCCTCAGCCTGCTCTTCCCCATGTTCCTCTGAAGCTACAGACACCTCTCCTTCGACCTCCATAGAGTCCCATTCCAGCTCATTTTCCTCCACAGTTTGCATGCAAATGTCTATTAGCCATAACAATTAAGCCAAATTTTAACAGGAATGCAGAATTAAAGAGAAAAAAAAAGACAGGCCAGGCTTTTTCCACCCAGTCACGGTAGAAAAACTCCCACTCTTGGTGAAAGATTTCAAAAGTTGTGTCCATAAGGTGAGATATCATGGCTGGATTGCTTCAGCTACATTGCCCCCTATCTCTTATTTGCAATGTTATTTTTACACAATTGACTTCGGGTTTCTTGGACTTTCCTGTGCAGTCATGCTTGGCTAGAGTTAGAGATAGCCTAAATGTTACTGGCAACAGATTTATTTATTTTTTTCAGTCTTGTATCAGGGAGGGAAGAAAAAAAAATACTTTTGACATTTTCAGGCCATGAACTAAATGTTGCTTCAGAAGATAACGTACGTCAGGAGCTGGACTCCAGAAAGTGGGGCAGTGAAAAAAAATATAGACAGGGCCACCTCAGACAAATTCAAAATCCAGAAGAATACTTTTTTTAAAAAAAAAAAGCGGAATGCAAAGCATTGCCCCTTAAGAGAGCCCCTTTCCCTAAAAATCCTAAAATGCTCCATTTTTTTAAAAAAAATTATTTTTATTAAAACAATCGACATTAAACATAAAATCGTATTAAGAAGCCATCATTATAGAACCTGAAATACAACACTAAGTATTAGTAAACATTCTTCACTCCTCACGTCAAGCCTCAACTATACGCCTGTTACACTTTATTTGATTGGTGTTTCTCTTATCTATAGTCTATCCACTGTTTCTAGTCTATCACATATTATGCATCTCAGTAATAGTGCAATCTTTTATGATCCCTAACAAAAGCTCTTGAGGTAGAAATTCATTAACCTGAGGTAAAAATTCAATCTGCTTTTTCAATGTTAAAGTAATCAATATTAAACATAAGATCATATTAAGAAGCAATCATCATAGAACATAAAATACAACATTAGGTGTTAGTCTTTGTAAACGTCTGATTTGGTAAACATTCTTCACTCCTCACGTCAAGCCTCCACTATATGCCTGTTACATTTTATTTGATTGGTGTTTCTCTTATCTATAGTCTATCCACTGTTTCTAGTCTATCACATCTTATTCATCTCAGTAGTAGTGCAATCTTTTATGATCCCTAACAAAAGATCCTGAGGTAGAAATTCAATAACCTGAGGCATCGTTCTGAGGAAAGAAAAGAGGCTTAACAATCTACCGCACTGTGTGTCGGTGTCTGATAAGTTTTGTAGCTGGCTGCATTAACGTATATCGGTGGGCTCGCCAGTTGCAAGAAGGCAGGGGAAATCTAGCGAAAGCCGCAAGGGTAAATAAACAAACAAATAAATGCCTAAATAAAATCTGAGGTTTGAGCTGCCTTGCAGGCAGCTGGCTTTATGCCAGGAGAAGTGTAAGGCTACAGTGGGAATTTTCGTCTGATTTAATTTTTCTCTCCCAGGGTGCTGTTTTTAAGACGTTTAAAAGCTTCCCCGTGGTTTTACACACATGGGCTAGTGAGTGGTTAGCTTGTCTAAATATGTTTCACCCTTAGCACTTTGGACTCATTGTCCTTTACATGGTCCCTGCTCTCTCCCCGATTTTCATAATTTCACGTTAAGTCCCCTAACACCGCAAAAATCTTCGTGACCAAATGCCAGATTCCCTGGAGGTCTGTGTTGGATACTCTGAGAGAGGCATCTTTTCTTTATAAAAAAAAATAGTTTTGTTAACCACATTGTGTCCTTTGCATCTTCTCATTGCAGCTTCCTCTCTTCCCTCACTTCCTTTCCTATCTCAGTCACTGCGTCTACAGAAATGAAACTACATGCAATCCACTTGTATTTCACTGATGATGTTACCTAGTTGGGTCATGAAACATCTGCAAGAAAACAACCAAGCTTATAGAGCACGAAGGACCCCATAGTCATTGTTCTCCTCCTCCTCCCCCCCTCCTCCTCCTCCTCTTCCTCCTCCTCCTCCTCCTTTCCACAAATCCCACTCCCTTCTAGCACAGATGATGTTACCTAGTTGGGCAATGAAACATCTGCAAGAAAACCACCAAGCTCGGAGAGCACCAAAGACCCTATAGTCACCCTCCACAACCCTCCTTCCCTTTTAGCACTGATGAGGTTATCTATAAAATGTCTGCAAGAAAAGCACCAAGCTCAGAGAGCATCAAGGACCCCACAGTTCAACTCTGAGCTACCAATATTCTCCTCTGTCAGTACCATTGCATCTCCTTATTTCAGCTTAGGGGTCCCTCTTGCTGGTTAACTGGAGCAGGTAGAAAAGAAGAATAGTCATTGAGATAATTACTCCAGGGTAATTACTACAGCCCTGTGTTCCAACATAATTCCATCTTGCAACGATATCTGTAATACTATCAAACATCCACATCTGCCTATCCCAGATCCTTGGTAAGGACTCAATGGGTAGACAAAATGCCAAATCCAGTCTGAACATCTGGCTGACTGTGCGATGATCCATAATAATAATAGTAAAGTTGGAAGGGGCCTTGGAGGTCATCGAGCCCAACCCCCTGCTCAGGCAGGAAACCCTCTACCATTTTGGACAAATGGCTGTCCAGTCTCTTCTTAAACACTTCCAGTGTTGGAGCATTCACCGCTTCTGGAGGCAGGTTGTTCCAGGAATGGATGACCTTCAGAATGAAAATTTCAGGAGAACATGTCAGGTTTCCAGATCGCTCTCCAAAAAGTCGCTGTTTTCCCAAGGAATGTCTTAGTTTCTAATTTTCTCTCTCATTTTGTTCCTTCTGTCACTATACATTGCAGATTGATTGACTGATTGATTGATTGATTTTAAAAAACTGCACAAGAATTTTTGGCTATCTTTGTGTGCGTTTCATAGTTTGCTGATGGTTTTTCACGTTGGCTGTTGTGCCGAGAACGGCACTGTAAATATCTAGAGAGGGAAACAAGCTGTCTTCCCACCTGCAGGATTTGGAATGCGAGAATTTGAAAAGCTCTCTGCAAAACACGAACCAAAATTATAATTTCTCCCCCCCGCCTCCCCCCAGTCCCTAAGCGAGGTGAGTTAGACTTCTCCCAGTTTAATTCTATCGAGTGAGATATCAACAGAAACAATGATTGTGTGTCTGGCTTCAGGGAGAAATTAACATCAAAAATGCCCAGAGATGTGACTGTTCACTTTAGCAATCTAGCATGTTATTTAAAGCAAAATCGGGTGTCTTTCTGAATGTGCTGCGATTCGGTCTTTCCTAAAGAAGTCACAAGGTTCAATGTTGGATCCCTGGGAGTCCTCGCTTTACGCCCACCATTGGAACCAGAAATCCCATTGCTTAAGCAAGGTGGTTCTTAAGCGAGACTTGCTAAAGCTTCTTGTGTAGATCAAGACGGAATCCAGAAGAAGCATTGAGCTCTCCTAAGAAGAATATCGCATGTCAAGTTTTAATCCAGGACAAATTCTTTAACCACCCCTTTCGCCAAGGTGCGTTCAGAGTCTGAACATTGATTGAAACACATTACTGAAGGAAAGGAATGGCAGCTTTCATTTCTAATCATCTTGAGCCCCAGGTGCTGGTGCTCATGAACTGAGGGAGCAACTGTGCAGAATCAAAAGAGAGAGATCAGAAAGTTAGCTTGGTCATCAGCGTAGAGCAGAAGTAGGCAACCTTGACCCCTTCATGACTCGTGGACTTCAACTCCCAGAATTCCTGAGCCAGCATGGGGGAAACTTTGACCCCTTCATGACTCGTGGACTTCAACTCCCAGAATTCCTGAGCCAGCCATGCTGAGGGGAAAGGGAGAGGTTTCCAAGCTGAGCCAGGATGGCTCAGGAATTCTGGGAGTTGAAGTCCACAAGTCATAAAAGAGCCAAGGTTGCCTACCCCTGCTCTAAACTAATAAAGTCTACATTAATTAACATTAATGGACTTCAACTCCCAGAATTCCTGAGCCAGCCATGCTGAGGGGAAAGGGAGAGGTTTCCAAGCTGAGCTCTGCTGGCTCAGGAATTCTGGGAGTTGAAGTCCACGAGTCATAAAAGAGCCAAGGTTGCCTATCCCTGGTATAAGCCAAGAAAAAATGGGAGGGGGGTGGAGGGCTGGAAGGGGGCGCTTCTATATTTAAAAGCCTACAAGATACGAGCAGCGTCATCGGCTCCCACCGATGCAAGCACGGCATTGGCAAAGGCAACTCATATATGTCCTGAAGAATTGGGAAGAGCAGCCAGGTGTGAAATAGCACTTTAGCAGAATTCCATTCACATAAAGTCATCGCATGGGGTTTGTTTATTTATTTATTTATTTATTTATTTATTTATTTATTTATTTATTTATTTATTTATTTATTTATTTATTTATTTATTTATTTATTTATTTATTTATTTATTTCCATCCAGTACTGATAGCAGCCCAGGTGTTGATTTTTGCATATCTGGCCGTTGCAGAAAACCAGTCGATTAACAGTAAAGCCAGCCCATTTTTTTTTCTGCGAGGGCTGGTGTTCCTCCACCCCCGTGTAAAGTCTTAGTGGACATTCTGGAGAAATAAAGGAAGAATAATGCTGGTGGACAGCAAAAGGAGTCTTCGAAATTTATTGCCAGTGCAGTGCAAACCAGCTCTTTACTTCTCAAAGGAGGCCCTAAGGAACCAGGGAGTCTTTTTTTTAAAAGAAAATTATAATAATCTTCAGAGCCAAAGAGTGAACAATGCTGGACAAGGATTGCTGAAAAATAACCCCTTGTAGGCAACCATGGGTGGAGAGCATAAGCAGCGCTGGACTAACGCTCAAGGCTGGCTGGGATGGGGCAGCATAGATAATGCTAGTGATCTATAAAAAGAAAATAAAAATAAATAAAATGAACAGACCAGATTGATAGCTCTGAGTTGAACTGTGAGGTCTTTTGACCTTGCTTGTCTGCAGATGTTTCGTGACCCAACTAGGTAACATCATTGGTGCTAACCATAGCAATAGCCGTTAGATTTGTACACCTCTTTTATAGCCCTCTCTAAGTGGCTTAGAGAGTCAGCATTTTGCCCCCCCCCAAAAAATCTGGGTCCTCATTTTATAGGCCTCGGAAGGATGGAAGGCTGCCAGTCAGGATTGAATGCCTGGCAGATGACAGAATTACCCTGCAATACTGTGTTATAACCACTGTGCCACGACAGCTAGAAGGGAGACCAGTTTGCAGAGGAGGAGGAGGAGGAGGAGGAGGAGGAGGAGGAGGAGCAGGAGCAGGAGGAGGAGCAGGAGCAGGAGCAGGAGCAGGAGGAGCAGGAGCAGGACGATGACTGTAGGGTCCTTGGTGTGATATTTCATGACCCGACTAGGTAGCATCATCAGTGTTAGTGAGGTATTCAGGGAGGAGGAGGAGGAGGAGGAGGAGGAGGAGGAGGAGGAGGAGGAGGAGGAGAACTGTGGGCTCTCTGAGCCTGGTTGTTTCCTTGCAAACATTTCATTATCCAACTATGTAAAATCATCACTGCTAATGATGCTACTGCTGCGGATAATACTGATGATATTGATGATGTTTCCTAGCTGGGTAATGAAACATCTGCATGAAAACAGACGAGCTCAGAGAGCACCAAGGACCTCATAAACAAAATTACTTTGTCGATTTACAACTGGCCTCAACGAGTCCAGGAAACAGAACCCCCTGCACAGGGCCGAGGAGTCACAGCAGATCCCAAATGGGGGTTTGTGAGGTGGAACCCTCGTCGACAACACATCTCAGCTGGTTGTGAGACGACACACCAAGGCCTTCCTCCATAACCACATTTTTCCCCTCCTTCGGTGCAGAAGGAGACTCAAGGTCACCACGGGGAACAGAGATTAATGCCAACCCTTTGTTGTTGCGCTTCCCTTAAGATGATCATCTGGGACACAAATTCGCCCAGCCAAGGCCAACATGGGTTTCTAATTGCTTGCTTCAAGGAACTGGTTGGCACCCAACCTATTTGCCCCTGGCAAATAAATCAGCGCATTTAGATGGAGCTCCTATTTACCAATAATGTTCTGTTTCAGGAAAAGAGGCATTGAGACGAAGCTACGCGTTCCAACAGTTCTCCTTTATTGCAACACCAACAGAACAGGTTTTAAAATGGTGCGGGCCCCCTTTTATAGCCCCCCTGCACAATAACTTGCTGGCCAATCATTGCAAAGGCTGGAAGCAGCTGTAAGGACCCACCACACTTTGCCTCTTAAGAAAACAGAACTACTCTTGGAATATTCCTTCCAACAGGCATCCTTTATTAAGAGAAAATGGTTGCAGGCATTCTAGACAGGACCTGGGGCCCAAGCCCTACGGTTCAAGGTTTTAAGGGGTCCCCAGCAGCCC
The DNA here is from genome assembly GCA_034064705.1 of Bothrops alternatus. Classification (NCBI taxonomy): domain Eukaryota; kingdom Metazoa; phylum Chordata; class Lepidosauria; order Squamata; family Viperidae; genus Bothrops; species Bothrops alternatus. Next base: position 118,401 of record JARGCV010000659.1, read on the forward strand.
CACCCCACCCCACCATCCTTCCAGCGACAATCCCAGGCATTACATTTCCACCCCCTTTTTCCTCACTGCTGGAAGGGAGACTTCAGAGAGGAGTAGATGAAAGGTGATGGCCCCATTGTTATGCTTTAGTCCTTTTGGTGGTATCCACATTAAGTCCCTTTTGAAGTTGTGCTGAAGGAAGTGAGGGCCATAAAACCCCTTTGCTCACCCCCCCTTCCCCTTCATCGTATGACAGAATCCAGAGAGGGCAGAGATGGGGTTTTCCATCATCGATAACTAGAGATGAAATATAATTGGATTCTGACCGCAGCCTTTCTTGTCCCGGGCCTCCACATGGTCTGCCCGGGCCAATCACTGCAGCCTGTGCCTGCCAGCCCAGGACATAACAAATAATATGACCCTTTGTCTTCTAAATGTACACTCCTACCCCACTGCTCATTGGCTAAGTGGCACTAACTCACAACCTCTTATTTATCATCCCGCTTTCTCTTCCTCCCCCTTCCCTTGTTTCATCGCTCGCCCATCTAAAAGGAGGGCTTAAGAGAAGCTATTAAGATATAAGCTCATAAAGAATCCTCTAGCCAGCAGCTCATGTCGAGAAAGTGTTCGCGGTGACACAAAGAAAGATTACACTTGGGTTCCATTTATATAATCCGTAACGCAGCCTTCCCACGCAAGTCATGTATGTCCCTGGGCATTACGGGGAAAATACGATTCCTGACCTGGGTATACATTTCGAAAATGGTGATGGAAAGCGCAAATAAATGAAATGTCAATGTTTAGGAACCAGAAAGCAGTTTCAATTGTCGGAGAGAGCACACTTTTGCCCACGTTTCTGGGCTGGGGAGAATTCAAGCTGTGTTCCCAATATTGCCTGCTTTGCCTTTTTGCCTTCTCACTCAAGAAAGATCTTTGAACCCAGAGCCTGTTGAATCCAGAGCCTCAGCTATTCGCAGCCAGCTAGCTTAGAATCTGGAAGGGACCTTGGAGGTCTTCTAGTCCAACCCCCTGCTCAAACAGGAGACCCTATACCAGTGATGGTGAACCTTTTAGAGACCGAGTGCCCAAAAACTGACCCCCCCACCCCTATTCTGCTTCCCACCCTGCCTGCTCCGCCCCCGCCCGCCCCCTGCCCCACCCACCCACAGGGCCATGCACTGCATCCATGGCCCATTGCAGCAGATTGCCCAGGCAGCGGTGCAGCGCCATGGCAGCCACGCCCTCCGCCCACACCCCCGCAGCATCATCTGCACGCTATGGGGTGTGAGGGCGGAGTCTTCTCCCTGTTGCCCAGCTATGTCCTTGGCTGTGCTGCTCCATGCGGCTGCGCCTGGGGGCGACTCTCCTCCGGGGGGGATGCTGGTGAGGAGGGGGCCATGAAGGGAGGTGGGGCTGGGGCGACGGCACGTGTGCCCACAGAGAGGGCTCCGGGAGTGCCATCTCTGGCACGCGTGCCATAGGTTCGCCACTACTGCCCTATACCATCCCGGACAAATAGTTGTCCAATTTTTTTCTGGAAAACTTCCAGTGACGGAGCACCCACCATTCCAGGAGGCAAGCCGTTCCATTGATTAATTGTTCTCACTGTCATTCTTATTTCCAGGATGGATCTCCCTCTGGCGAGCTTCATCGCTTCTTGTATTCCTTCTTTCCTAGACCTAGGATCTCCAATTTTTTGTACAACAGGTATGCAGAAGTGACCACAATGATGGTTGCACCCAGAGTTTCCTTCTTCCAGTTTATCTGGACTCAATTTGGGGGAAGTAAACAAAGGGCGAGAGATTTCTGACTCCCAGCTGTGAATCCATCCTGACTTTGTTGAATTGGTTATTGGGTTGGTCCAGTTTGGTTCAGATTTCTCTAGAATTCCCAGTCTCCTGGCTCAAAGTCACCCAGTCAGCATTCATGCCTAAGGCAGAACTAAAACTCACAGTCTCCTGGTAATTGTCTCTAAGTCACCCAGCCAGCTTTCATGCCTAAGACGGGACTAGAACTCACCGCCTTCAGGTGATTGACCCAAAGTTACCCAGCCAGCTTCCATGGCTAAGGCAGGACTAGAACACACAGTCTCTAAGGGATTGCCCAAAGTCACCCAGCCAACTTTCATGCCTGAGATGGGACTAGAACTCACAGTCTCCAGGTGACTGGCCCAAAGTCACCCAGCCATCTTTCATGACTAAGGCAGGACTAGAACTCACAGTCTCCAGGTGACTGGCCCAAAGTCACACAGCCAGCTTTCATGACTAAGATGGGACTAGAACTCACAGTCTCCAGGTAACTGGCCCAAAGTCACCCAGCCATCTTTCATGACTAAGGCAGGACTAGAACTCACAGTCTCCAGGTGACTGGCCCAAAGTCACCCAGCCATCTTTCATGACTAAGGCAGGACTAGAACTCACAGTCTCCAGGTGACTGGCCCAAAGTCACCCAGCCAATACCTAAGGCAAGGCCAGGATTCACAGTCTCCCTATTTCTGGCCCAGCGCCACTAACCACTTCTCCCCTCTACTCAAAAATACTAGTAAAAATTCATGAAAATTCAGCCGCCTCAGTTGTTTGGGACAATTGGCTTGTCTCTCTCCGCCCGCTTTTTGAAGCCAAGAGCTTGAAACCCCAGGACAAAATCCAAATCGGTCTAGCTGGAAACATGAAAGAGCCCCGGTCGCTACAAAGCAGAACGCATTACTCTGCATTCATTTGCTGCTGCTTGTACTAAACTAAACAATCACCTCTTCCCCATTAGTGACAAAGTGGAAAATTGCTCTCCCCCCACCCTCCACCTGCCCGCCACCCGAGCCCCACGCTGCACAAATTGAAAAAGGCAGGGCATCTTGACACGCAACAGAAAGCAGTCTGCATTTTCTGGCCCTCTAAATTAAGTGGGCTGCTGATGCGACTGCATCTCCCAGGGCGCTGGGGGGCCTGGGTGATGCTGGTTTTTGTTTATTGACAGAGACACATTGAGTGCAGGAAGGCGAACAAAGAAAATAAACTACAAAGGGGTTTACTTAGGCAAACCGTGGGTTGATCAAGAAGTCCTTTGGAACTAAATATGGAAAGAAACTGGTTGAGTGAGCTAAATGAATGAAGGGGCAGAGGGCAGCTGGGATGCTGGAGCATCCAAGGGGAAAGCTGGATTGGAAAACAGCTTACTTTTTACACAGTTAAATCATGTAATGCTCGAAGCTTCACAGTTCCGGCATGCAACAGCAGGAAGAGAAAAGACTGTCCTTTAGTCAGTCCAAACAGCCATATAAAACCCCCTTTGTCAAAAGTTATACGTGTCCACGGGCACAACAGACAGATTGAAAGAGTGTTTATCAACATGTAGAGAGCAGGAATGGGAAGCTGTGTAATTTTCAAACCACATGAGTTGTTTCCATGTAGTATCTATGAAGATTCTCAATCACCTGAGTCGTGGTTGTCCCAAAGGTGCTTTTCCAAAGGATAACTGGACTTTCTTGGCTCTTTCCTTTGAAAATGTTTCACTTATCATCCAAGAAGCTTCTTAGTGAGAAGCAAAATGTTTTCAAGAAAAAAAACCAGAAAATCTCTTAGAGATTTCCACATAGTAGAGAGGAAAGAGTGAGAAGTCCATCCAGAGAAGATTTCCATCGAGATCTTCTGTCATCATGAAGAAGCCAAAGACTACATCGTGGATTTTTTTTTTTAAGATACAAAAGGGGTTAAACTGTTAAGAGGATTCTAATATAGCCTTCTAATAACTAAGATGATCAAAAGCCTGGAGACCATAACATATGAAGAACGGCTGCAGGACTTGGGTCTGGCTAGTCTAAAGAAAAGACGAAATAGGGGTGACATGATAGCAGTATTCCAGTATCTGAGGGGCTGCCACAAAGAAAAGGGGATCAAACTATTCTCCAAAGCACCAGAAAGCAGGACAAGAAACGATGGATGGAAACTAATAAAAGGAGAGAAGCAACTTGGAATTAAGGAGAAAATTCTTAACAGTGAGGACAATTAACCAGTGGAACCGCTTGCCTTCAGAAATTGTGGGCGCTTCATCACTGGAGGTTTTTAAGAAGAGACTGGACAGTCACTTGTCTGAGATGGTATAGGTTCTCCTGCTTGAGCAGGGGGCTGGACTAGAAGACCTCCAAGGTCCCTTCCAGCTCTATTCTATTCTAACAGAGCTATAATTGCCTCATGTTGAAGCAACGTGTCTTTCATTGTGGCTGCTGTCCTTGGTCCTGAAACCAAAAGCTACTGATTGCTAGCAGTAAAGCTGTCCATGGTCCTGAACGTATCTTCAGGTCCTGCATTTCCTTCCACCATAAATCCACCAGTGTTGTTGAATTTGGAAGTTACAAAGATGCAAGATAATCCATGTAGACTTTTTTTTGTCTTCTTCCTATTTGTTCCTTTTTATATCAGCAATGGAAAAGACTGCAAGTTGGCAGAAATTCATCAGCGCTAATGAAACAGTTGACAGAACACAAATATCTTTTCCAGGCTTAGTCATCAAGCCATGTCCCACCACAAATCTGTAAGTTTAGAATAATTGGTTGCCTTTCCCCCCAAAAAAAAACCTCTCAATTCTAAAATGGGCCGAATTTTGAAGATTCCCAACATAAAATTAAACTGATCCTTCTATACCTCTTGGTTCAATCATAAGGTTTTCATCTTACTCAGATGCATGGAACTTAGTCCTAGTTAAGCAAACAAAATACTTCACCCTAACCAGGATCTTCCAGATGTTTCAGGGCACAACATCTGTCATTTATGGTTAGGGATGGAAGTTGGTGCCTAAAAATAATCTGAAGAATATAAGATTAGGGAAGACAATTTGAGAAGAACTTCACAACATTCTGCCTTAAGAGAGTCTTTTTCTGCCAGTGCATTGAACTAGCAGATGTTCAATCCACTATCAAACCCAATATTTAGGACAATAAAAACATTCACCGGTAACCTTAATTATTATGAAAAAGCAGTCTCCAGTGGCATGTTCATTTGGGGAGGGGAGGGGAGAAAAGAAGCATTAAGAGGCTTTCTATTTATATCAATTTTTTCTAAACTAAAGAGAAAAACAAGCAAATCAAACCCTCTAGTACACATTTATTATCCTCTGTCTAAGGAGGGCTATGAATCATTTTGTTATCCATTTAATGTGTTTCATTTACATATCAGAAAACAAAACAAGGGCAACATTATTAGATCACATTCCCTTTGGTTTTTATAACCTGAGGAAATGGCTCCTTTTTGTTTACCATAACAATTAATTTAATTTATTCCACTAAGACAAGGCTTTTGATAAGGTCGTTTTTCAACAAAATGACAGGAAAGAGAGTAATAATATGCTGCTCCTTGCCCAACCAATAGCCAAAGCCAGATGTGGTTTTGCATTTTCACCCAATTGTGACCTTCAGTTTCTATGGCTCTACTCTAGAGCAGGGGTGGCGAATCTATGGCACGGGTGCCAGAGACAGCACGCAGAGCCCTCTCTGTGGGTACGCGCGCCATCGTCCCAGTCCTAGGCCTTCAGCTGGGTTTTATCAAACCTTGGCGCTTTAGGCCTCCACCGCCATGTGCAAAAAAAAAAAAAAGGTTCAGTCAATTTCAACTTCTCGCAGGAAAAAAAAGATCTCCCAAAGTTGGAATTGATTGATTGAACTTTTTAGTCCCACCCAGTCTGCCGTTACCGCTGCAGCCACACCCACCCAATGGACCACGCCCACCCAATGAGCCACACCCAGCCAATGGACCACACCTACCCGGTTGCAGTTTGGGCACTCAGTCTCTTAAAGGTTCGCCATCACTGCTCTAGAGCATCACCAAAACAAGAAAGGGGCGTTGACTTGATGCCTAGCCCAATTTCAAAGAAAACAAACAAACAAAATAAAAACATGTTGTTACAAATTACAGTATTCAGGTCTTCTTTTATGATCAGAAGGCTTAGAAACTTGATTGTAAGGGGTCTGCGGAGAGGAGGAGGAGGAGGAGGAGGAGGAGGAGAATGTCTATGAGGTCCTCAGTGTTGTCTGAGCTTGGTTATTTTCTTGCAAACATTTCATAACCCAACTAGGTAACATCATCAGCGCTAGCTGGTGTCACCTAGTAGAATCATGAAACATCTGCAAGAAAACCACCACGCTCAGGGAGCACCAAGGACCCCACAGTTCAGCCCTGAGCTTCAAATGTTCTCTTCTATCAGTATACCAAATTTTCAAGATTCTGGTATTAGAGCCCTTCAAATAAAGTGTTATTCCAATATTCCTAGGGAGTTGATTTCCTGGTTTGGTTTACCTTGTGAATCTGACACTAGCCCTGGGAGAAAGTGAGGGACTCAATGAAGCCTGTTTTACGCCAGGGGGTGTCAAACTCTATTTCACTGAAGACCGCATCAGCATTGCGGTTGCCCTCGGGGGGGCAGGGGTGTGTGGCCAGAGTGGGTGCAGCCTACTGGGTGGGCGTGGATGGAGTGGGTGTGGCCTACTGGGTGGGCGTGACCAACTCTACATCGTTCACGTCAAGGGGGCCTGTGGGGGCCTGGGCAGGAGTGGGACAGATCTGAGGGTCTCTGGCAGAAGGGGGGGACCGGGGCAAGGGCCAATGCATGGTCCACTGGATAAGGTGACCCACCATCCTCCTTTAGGGAGGACAGTCCTCCTTTTGTGAGTTCTGTCCTCCCTCGAAAAGTGTTCTCCTACATGTCCTCCTTTTCGATATTTGAAGACTAATCTGCAGGGCTTTTTTTTTTTCCTCATAGAACGCTCAGATGGTTTCTTTTTTCAACTTTTGCATGAGCTGTGCTACTTCCCACCATTGGCTTTCGAAAGCCAATAGGAGTTGCTGCTGAGCACGCCGAAACACCCGGCTGGCAAACTTTGCACATGCAAGTTGACTATATTATTGTTGCAATGAATAAAATGTTTCTTTTAATTACGATATTTTTTTCTTCAATTTATTTGTGTCCTCCTTTTCATTGTAAAAAAGTTGGTCACCTTACCACTGGGGCAAGTGCCAAGATGGCCAAAATTGTACATTGGCTCCCGGCCGGCCGGCCTGGCCCAGGGCCAAGGCAGCGGGGGCCGTTCCCTCACTGTTTCTAGGATGGCTTCGCGGGCCACATGAAACCACTTCGCGGGCCGTATCCGGCCCCCGGGCCTTGTGTTTGACATGTCTGTTTTACACCATGGTTATGTGAAGAAGCAAAATGTTCCATATAAGTAGCAATCCCTGGTTCCTCCCTCTCCTCCCCCCGCCTCTCTTTTTAATGCTATCACTGGACAGGAAAAAAAAAACATCTTCAAATAGACTGGCTCAAATGCTGGCTCCAGCCAAAACACTCAAAACAATCCTAACTAGCTCACTAGAATATGATTTTATTACCACTCTGTTGATTTGCGGGGTTTTTTTTTCCAGAGGGAGGGAAGAAGGAGGGAGAGAATGGTGGAGGGATCAGAGACCCCCATCATGTACACTTTCCATATTATTTCACTGGTGCTGCTCCAGCAATGTTCATTGTCCTCGCCACCCGGGCTAATTTGCAAAGATGATTTAAAAACAAAAGACACATTAGCCGATATTACAAAAGTGTGCCTTTGCAAAAGCTCATTAAAAGCAATGCGCTGACGCTAACATTGTAGCAATTCTATTTCACTGCTAAACTGCTGTAATTAAATCGTAGCTGCGCTGTGTTATTTAGCAAAGCAAATAATTGCACCATGCCCCGGAGGTTTCGTCTGAAATTTACAATGTCAAGAAGCAATCCTCCACCACGGTTAAGGCTGCAATCCACATTTTTTTGGGGGGTGGATTTGCCCTTTCCGGTTGCCAATGATTAAACTGGCGTATAAATTTGATAAGCAATTAAAAGAAAGTAAAAAAAAATTGCAAAGGAGAAGAAAAAGAGCAGGACCCACAAGAAAGCAGAACAGCTGCTAAGGAGGTAAACTAAAAATCAGATAAGAACAATACATCATAAAACAGGCAGTTTTCATGTAATGGCAAAAAACCTTAAAAACCGAACTATCGGAGATCAAGACTGACTCAAGTTATAAGAAACAAACAAACAAAACGAGCAAATCAGACAGTTCGCAAATGGCCAAACTAAAGCTTGTTTTTCCCAACAAAAGTGAAAGTTACAATTTTTAAAATGTAGTTGGTTTATAGTTAAACTTGGACACACGGAGTGAAGAAGGTCAACAAATTTAAAATGATTGTATTAAGTTGAATGGCATTTAACTTGAATTTTATCTTTGTTTACATGGACAAATGTTTATCTAATAATAAATATTTTTAATAATAATAATAAAAAAAAGATTACCAACAGCAAGCAAACTTGGAGCCACCTAAACCTCCGTTATGACTCTAGAGGCTAGAACTATGGAAGCCCTGTGCCTTAGAGATACTTCCTTTGTGTATGGATGCTACTTATTTTCATGTATGGTGGTAAAAAAATGAAGGCTTTTTGGATAAAGATTTGGTGGATACTTCAAAATATTTCGAAAAAACGTATTGAATTTTCACCACAGTTGTTTTTACTAGGTATTATAAAAGATTGCTCCACCATAGAGACGAACTTGATTTTGAACTTGATTACAGCAGCGAGACTGTTGGTGGGACAATATTGGAAGAAGGCAGAATTACCATCTATTGCAGAATGGACTTTGAAAGTTATAAATTTGGCGGAAATGGCTAAAGTATCTGCTTATTTGAAAGATCATTCAAATGAAAAATATATGTTGGACTGGAAAAAATGGATAGCGTATATCCAAGGGAAATATCAATCCAAGAAATTGTTTTTAGCATATAGTTAATTTTTATTAGGATTTATATATTAATTTTGTTTACCCTGTATTCACTTTGGGAAGCTGTGGGGGGGTATGTTGGGGAGGGTGTTAGATTGTTAGATTGTTTTATACTCAACTGTAATATTTGTAACATATAATAAAAAATGCTTACTGAGAGAGTGGAGTTGCTCGGATGGTACCTCTGGACTACATCTGAAGGGGGGTGAGAGGGAGTAAGAGAGGGGAGAGGGAAGTAGGAAGGTTGGGGGAGAAGAGGTGAAGTGGAGAGAAAGGGAAGGAGAGAGATGGAGGAAGGGGGAAGTAGGAGAAGATAGGGAGGAAGAAAGAGGGTGGATGTGGTGTAGGGGTTGCTGTCCGGGCAACACCTATAAGTCTAGGTATTTAAACTTATGTATGTTGAAAGATGGAAGAGGATGTATTATGTTGAGTTGTATATCTAAGTTTTTTCTTTTTTTTTTAATAGGTTATTATTCTGGGATTTTATGTATTTATTGTTAAAATTATAAAATTAATAAAATATATTTGAAAATAGAGATACTTCCTTTGTATTTATTAGGCAAGGAATCTAAAGCATCAAGGAGCCTGAAGGAAGATGCAATCTTAAAAAGTTCAGGTCTCTTTGTGCTTGGAAAACAAAAGACACGGAGGTCCTTCCGAATTGGTCAAGTTTGGTAGACAGGTTTGAGGTTTGAAATGTCCAGGACAGTGATGGCAAACCTTTTAGAGACCGAGTGCCCAAACTGCAACCCAAAACCCACTTATGTATCGTCGGGTGCCGGGTGGGTGTGGCCCATTGGGTGGGCATGGCCCATTGGGTGGGTGTGGCCCATTGGGTAGGCATGGCAGCTGTGGTAACGGCAGACTGGGTGGAACTAAAAAGTTCAATCAATTCCAACTTTGCAAGATCTTTTTTTTTCCCACGAGAAGTTGAAAGTGACTGATTCATTGAATCTTTTTTTTTTTTCACACGGCGGCAGAGGTCTAAAGCGAAAAGGTTTTATAAAACCCAGCTGAAGGCCTAGGACTGGGGCGATGGCACGCGTGCCCGCAGAGAGGGCTCTGAGTGCCGCCTCTGGCACCCGTGCCACAGGTTCGCCACCACTGGCCCAGGAGATTCAGGGAAAGGCAGATTCAAAACGGACCTTCGGTAACAGGCAGGATTGCTCGGTCTCCATTAATGCAGTGTCTTTTTAAAGCAGCTATGTCATTTTTTATTTTTTATTTTATTTTTTGCAATCACAACCACTGCCTCTGCAGGGACGAGATGTTCAGAGGTTCTTGATGGTGCACCATGCACTCTTCACCTCCGAAGCTCCGTTCTGCAGTCCATTTGAGTTGCCCAATTTAGCCAGCCTTTCTTTGACGAGCTTTCCCGTTTCTTAGTTCCTTGGAGGCAACTGCAAATGTTAGGATTCCTTCTGAGTAAAATCAGTTAAAGGGCGAGTTGCCTTCCCCCCCCCCATTGCTATTCACCTTTCCTCCTCGATTTTATTACGTTCTCTCCGCTTTGCAGGGTTTTTTCTTTCCCTGCAGAGGAATTTAATTTACTCAACCATAGTAAATGATTAGGGTACACTTTACAGTTCAGTGTGATTACGGAATGTCCAACATTGAGTTCTCTTGTAGGTGGCATTTAATTTTTCGGCCATAATAAATCTCTGCAGATTAAAAGGCAGAAAGAGAAAGGGAGAAAGAGGGTGAATTTTTTTATTTTGGCCCCGCAGGGAGCACCGAGGTAAATATTAGCCACTCTTTCAATGTGGCTAATTAGTTCTTCCCCAAATCATGTGACTGCTCAATGACATTTTAAATTGCTTCCTGGACTTTCGGCATCTGTATAGGACAGACCCAGTGGCTTGGAGCCACTGTAGCTACGCGAGAAAATTGACAATGTTGTGATCTATTAGGTAACAAAAGAAAGGGGTAAGTAGAAACTCTTTGTTTAGTTAACAGGGAAATCCATGCAAGGTGATTCTTCTATCTCCTGTTTATTGGGGTGGAAATAATACAGCCAGAGTAATTCCACCCGGTTAATGTTTTCAGGACACTTTGACCCTAGAATGATAGGGCTAGAAGTGACCGTGGAGATCTTCTAGTCCAGGAGTAGGCAACCTTGGCTCTTTTATGACTGGTGGACTTCAACTCCCAGAATTCCTGAGCCAGCATGGCTCAGCTTGGAAACCTCTCCCTTTCCCCTCAGCAGGAATTCTGGGAGTTGAAGTCCACAAGTCATAAAAGAGCCAAGGTTGCCTACCCTTGTTCTAGTCCAATCCGCTGCTCAAGGCAGGAGACTTTATATCATCCTGGACAAAGGGTTGTCCCATCTTTTTTTGAAGATTTCCAGCGATGGAGCACCCACAATTTTGGTAGGCAAGCTATTCCACTGATTAATTGTTCTCACCATCAGGAAATTCCTCCTTAGTTCCAGGTTAGAGCTCCCTCTGATGAGCTTCCACCCATTGCTTCTTGTCCTACCCTCATGTGTTTTGAAGAATAAGTCAATCCTCTCTTCTCTGTGACCATTCCCTCAAGTAATGGAAGACAGTTCTCCTCCTAAGCCTTCTTGACATTAGGCTAGACCAGGGATAGGCAACCTTGGCTCCTCTATGACTCGTGGACTTCAACTCCCAGAATTCCTGAGCCAGCCACGCTGAAGAGAAAGGGAGAGGTTTCCATGCTGAGCCATGCTGGCTCAGGGATTCTGGAAGTTGAAGTCCACGAGTCATAAAAGAGCCAAGGTTGCCTACCCCTGGGCTAGACATATCTAGATTCTGCAATGGTTCGTCCTACCATTCTACTCACATTGGCACAAATAGGTTCTCTTATC
>JARGCV010000659.1:135000-216828 GCA_034064705.1 Bothrops alternatus
AGTTTGTCCTTTGGCGGTATTCAGAATGGTAACTCGAAAACTGTTTTGAGGTCTCAGAGCAACACATGGGACCCAAGGTCAAAGTTGGACAGTGTTGTGATACAAGAACCACGAGATCTCCCTGATCTTCTCAAAGGCTGCCCAACAACTTCTGGTGATGCCCTCGGACTACTGGATGGGACATGGACAATTTGGGAGACTTTTTTGGCTTCTAAGGTCTCCAGAATGAGAATTGGAAGCCACTGGAAGGCAGAAATACTTGATTTCTCCAACTGCCAATTGGACAATATGTTGTTGCAGACTTTGAGGGGGAGTAAAAGGGGAAGAACCAGTTCTGTTGTCTGTCTTGTGATTGTTGGGGCCTATATATGTTTCTTCCTTTTAACTGCCAGTGGGGGTATGAACTGATTGGGTGGGAGAAGACACCTCCACCCAATCAGAACACAGCCAAGCTCCTACCCAATCAGTTCATACTCCCACTGGCACTTAAAAGGAAGAAACAGCTATGATCACACATTGCTCCTAGAAGCACGAAGCTGAAAACACCAGCCTGAAGATGATGAATGGGACTTCGTCGAAATGTCACCAAGACACTTACAATTTTACGCAGGAGAAACCCAAATAACCAAAGACCTATATACAAACACCCGCGAAAACCTCAGAAAATATATATATATATATATATATATATATATATATATATATATATATATATATATATATATATATATATATATATATATATATATATATATATATATATATATATATATATATATATATATATATATATATATATATATATATATATATATATATATATATATATATATATACTGCAGTTATACTTTTTACAATCTCTTTTGCCTTGCCGCCCCCCAACTAGGGGCATAGAGCAGGCTCAAGTCGCAACTGCGGGGGGGCGGCAAGGCAAAAGAGATTGTAAAAAGTATAACTGCAGTATAGCAGTTAAAAATGTCAAGGTGTAACCAATCAGACCAATCTCTCTGAAAAACTTCCTGTATATATATTCCCTTGACTCAGGTGGCAAAGAGGGGAGGAGAGCCTGTGGCTTGGTGGTTAAATCACTGCCTAGTATGTAAAACTGCCCAGGTTCGAATCCCATAAAGGGTATGGCTAACTGAAGAGAGCAGAATGAGCTCGAAATGGCCATCTTAGTCTCCCAATTTAATTCTTTACCTCTTTGTCAAAAAAGAAAAATTTGAATTTGTAAATGTTTCGCAGTTGCGACTTGAGCCTGCTCTATGCCTCTAGTTGGGGGGCGGCAAGGCAAAAGAGATTGTAAAAAGTATAACTGCAGTATAGCAGTTAAAAATGTCAAGGTGTAACCATCTCGAAAAGTTGCTGGTTCTCCGAGGAATGGCAAAGCCTAGGTTTAGATTAAATTAAAGGCCTGAAGTGTTTTTGCCCAACCTCTCTCAATATTATTTCGAACCTAGCTTCAGCCAGGCTCTGCTCTGAATGCTTCATCTCAGAGAAAATATGAGATTTTATTCCAGCACTGTCTCCCAGGCTTACCCAGATTTGCAATAAAAGCAATCCACAAGGGGCAGCGGGGGAGGGGGGGATTGTGAGGAAGGAAACAATAATAATTAACAGAATTTATTGTGTTGGAAAGCCTCTCGTGTTAACATTGGCTGGGCTCCCAGTTTGGAAGCGATTAGAGGAAGCCACAGAAATATTAATTAACGGCACCAGGATTGCGAGACCGATAGGATGCGTGCTAATGGGATGTTAACAAATCGAGGGTCATTGCGTTTAAGTTGATGTAAGAAATCAAAACCTGATTCTATAAGGGCAAATATGATTCCGGCAGCTTTGGAGGAGAAAAAGCTGAAGTGAGAGCTTTGCCGATCCCGAAAAACATCTGAAGGACATGTGGTTGCTTATCAAAACAAAATCCCCGTCAAAATATTTTCTTAGCATTTCCATTTCACTCCTGCCAGTCACACCTATTGTGGTTTATTTGAGGAAGGTTTTCATCAGTGTCAAGATGAAAGAGAAGCCCAGCCATTTTCCTTCCTCCGGTCAGCAGTTCTTCTGAGTTAATTTAGAATAGAATAGAATAGAATAGAATAGAATAGAATAGAATAGAATAGAATAGAATAGAATAGAATAGAATAGAATAGAATAGAATAGAATAGAATAGGAGCTGGAAGGGACCTTGGAGGTCTTTTAGTCCAACCCCCGGCTTATCATTTCAGACAAATGGCTGTCCAGTCTCTTCTTAAAAACCTCCAGTGTTGGAGCATTCACCGCTTCTGGAGGTAGGATGTTCCACTGGTTAATTGTTCTAACTGTCAGAAAGTTTCTCCTTAGTTCTAGGTTGCTTCTCTCCTTGATTAGTTTCCATCCGTTGCTTTTTGTCCTGCCTTCTGGGGCTTTGGAGAATAGCTTGACTCCCTCTTCTTTGGGGCAGTCCCTGAGATATTGGAACACTGCCATCATGTCCCCCCCTCGTACTTCTCTTCATTATCCTGTCCCTTCCAACTCTATTATTATTATTGTTATTGTTATTGTTTGTTGTTATTATAATAATTTGTTATTATTATTATTCATTAGACATAAACCTCAGTCAACTGAACATTCAAATTGGCTGGCACTGATGGATGACACGGGTTGCTACTAGCATCCTAATTGTCAACCAGGTACCTCCTTAACATTTGTTATTATTGTTGTTATTATTTGTTATTATTATTGTTATTCTGGTTATTATTATTAATTCACGGTTAAGTAGCTTTGGGGAGTTCAGGGAGATGGTTAACAAAAGAGGGGAATGGAGCAAGGACAAGAAAAGGTATCAGCATGAGCTGCTAAAAAAAAAACCCAATTCCTTTCTTTGGCCCCTGGAGAAATAGATTCAGCCACAGACAATAAGAAACGAAACCAAGCATGCTAAAAATACATTGAGGGATTTGCAATTTTTTTTTCCAGAGAAGGGGATATTTTTTTTCTCCTTTTATTTAAAAACTGTCAAAAGCATTGTTATCTTAAAAGAGAGAGACAGTCAGGGGATGGATGGAGAAGAGGAAGAAAGGCTAAAAGAAGCCATGGAGGCTTAGGATGAATTGAGCCACATAACTAATGAGATCATAGGACTGTAAGGGACCTTGGAGGTCATCTAAGCAACTCCATGCTCCGTGCAGTAAAAGAATAAGAGAATGACAGAGATGGAAGGGACCATCCATTCTGAAGTAGAATAGAATAGAATAGAATAGAATAGAATAGAATAGAATAGAATAGAATGGAATGGAATGGAATGGAATGGAATGGAATGGAATGGAATGGAATAGAATAGAATAGAATAGAATAGAATAGAATAGAATAGAATAGAATAGAATAGAATAGAATAGAATAGAATAGAATAGAATAGAATAGAATAGAATAGAATAGAATAGAGATGGAATGGAATGGAATGGAATGGAATGGAATGGAATGGAATAGAATAGAATAGAATAGAATAGAATAGAATAGAATAGAATAGAATAGAATAGAATAGAATAGAGATGGAATGGAATGGAATGGAATGGAATGGAATGGAATGGAATGGAATAGAATAGAATAGAATAGAATAGAATAGAATAGAATAGAATAGAATAGAATCTTGGAAGGCTGAAGGTCTTCTATTCCAGCCCCCTGCTTAAGCAGGAGAACCTACACCATCTCAGACAGATGAATGTCCAGTCTCTTCTTAAAAATCTCCAGTGTAGTGTCCATGATTTCTGGAGGCCAGCTGTTCCACTGGTTAATTGTCCTCATTGTCAGGAAGTTTCTTCTTAATTCCAGGTAGCTTCTCTCCTTGATCAGTTTCCAACCATGGTTTCTTGTCTTGCCCTCTGGCACATTTGGAGAATAACGTGAGCCCCTCTTCTTTGTGGCAGCCCCTCAAATACTAGAATACTGCTATCATGTCCCCCCTCATCCTTCTTTTCTCTAGACTAGCCAAACTCAAATTCTGCAACCGTTCTTCATATGTTTTAGTCTCCAGGCCTTGGATCATCTTAGTTGCTCTTTTCTGAATTTTTTCCAAGCTCTCAACATCTTTTTTGTGATATGGTGACCAAAATTGGCTGCAGTATTTGAGGTGTGGTCTCACTAGGGTTTTATAAAGCGGTACCAATGCTTTGCGTGATCTTGATTCTATGCCTCTGTTTTATACAACCCAGGATTGTATTAGCTTTTTTGGCTGCTGCTGCACACGGCTGGCTGGGATGTAATCTGTCACGCCCCGGTGATTTATATTCGTCAAAGTTGGATACGTGTTCTCTTACCATTTTCTTCCTTATTTTAATATTTGTTTCTAATTTGTCTTTTGCAGTGGTTTTTTGGCACGTTGGGCTATAGTTTCTTTTTTGTGTGATGCAAAGTATGAGTGAAGCAGCTCTGCTTTCTCCCGGTTGCCTGTTATTTCCTTGCCATCTTCTCTCTTTAGTGGGCCTACAGTTTCCTTGACTTTTTTCTTGTTGATAATATGTTGGAAGAAACTTTTTTTATTATCCATGATTTCTAATTGCAAGTCTTTGTTCGTTCTGAGCCTTTGTTTTCCTGACTTCATCTTTGCATGTTCTGGCTGTTTGCTGATAATTGGCCTTAGTTATGTGCTCCTCGTTCCATTTTTTGTATTTCAGCCTTTTGTCTTTCCATTGTTCAGAGAGACCTTTGTGCAGCCACACTGATTTCTTCTTGAAATGACTGTCCAGTCTCTTCTTCTTAAAAACCTCCAGTGATGGAGCACCCACAACTTCTGGAGGCAAAGCTGTTCCACTGGTTAATTGTCCTCACCGTTAGGAAGTTTCTCCTTAATTCCAGCTTGCTTCTCTCCTTGATTAGTTTCCATCCATTGTTTCTTGTCCTGCCCTCTGGTGCTTTGGAGAATAATTTGACCCCCTCTTCTTTGTGGCAGCCCCTGAAATACTGGAATACTGCTATCATGTCACCCCTAGTCCTTTTTTCCCCCCTCTAGATTGGCCAAACACATTCTTCATGTGTTTTAGCAGATTCTGTATTCCTATCCTAATGAATACTCCAGACTGTGCTTTTTGTTTTTTTAATCCACCCTAATTCCAGCAATTTTGAACAAGAGCCTTCTCTTAACATGATTGCTTCAACTACCGTGGAGTGATCCATTCAAACCAATTAGCTTTACATGTTAGCTATTTTTGCATGTACACATACATAAAACATGCTGTCTGGAGGAACAGCTTTATTGGCTTTAACTTTGCATTCTCTACATTTTGCATGTCTCTTGCTTTGTTTTATCTCTTGGGCTGGCCCATCGCCATAACAATAACATCTAATTGAACTATAATAACTGCTGATCACGCTTTAATCACGCTGTGTTATACCCTGGGAGTTTTTGCGAGGGTGTAAAAGAGACGTGTGGGCGTTGTTTGCTGAGGAGTTTAAATGAGGGGAAATAAATAGCAAGTAAAAATATTGGAGGGGGATTTTACCTCAGGATCTCGGGTTGGGGACCATAAAAGATTGCACTAGTAATGGGATGAAGTCAACTCAGAAGCGCAAACGCACAATATGTGATAGACTAGATACAGTAGATAGACCATATATAGGAGAAACACCAATCAAACAAAATGTATTCGGAGTATACTTGAAGATGTAAGGGAGGAGGGAAGAACGTTTACTAAAACAGATGTTTACAAAGATTAATACCTAATGTTGTATGCTATGTTCTAGGATGATTGCTTAGCAATAGGATCTTATGTTTAATGTTGATCACATTAATATTGAAACGGACAGGGGAAACACCAATCAAAATAAAATGTAACAGGAGTATGGTTGAGGCTAGACACGAGGAGTGGGGAAAAAGGCTTACTAACTCAGACGTTTTCAAAGACTAATACTTAGTATTGTATACCAGGTGTCAGGATGATTGCTGCATAATATGTTTTTATGTTCAATGTTAATGGTTTTAATAAAAGAATTTAATAAATAAATAAATAAAAAAAAATTGGAGGGGGGGAGCAAGACATCTTTCTTGCCATCTGGGGGATTCTGGGAGTTGAAGTCTACACATCTGAAAATTGTGGACGGTTGAAAAACAGTGCTCTGAGGGAATGAAGTTAGCTCAAAAAAATTATCGGCCGCCATCTTCAGACTGGACTCAGATCCTTTGGTCAAAGTATGACAAGATCTGAACTGGATCTCCTTAGAAGCTGTTAAACAGACATTTGTACATGAGGCAGAGATTTCACAGAATAACACAGTTGGAAGGAACCTTGGTGGTCTTCTACTCCAAGGGTCCCCAACCTGTGGGCCACAGCCCACTAGTGAGCCGAGAGGGATTGGCAACATGGCCATGGAAATAGCCAGTAAGCGTACACACATGGACATCCTCGCTTGCGTCAGTAGCGGGGAAACGCATGCACACATGCTCCGTTTGTGTGAGTGGCGGGCGCGTAGGCACGACGCTCGTGCAAATGGAATTGCACAGGTGTGCTTGCCAACCGCTTGCACAAACCATCCTCTCCTCCTCAAAGCTGGAAACGTTGGGGAAGTCTGTTCTAGTCCAACCCCCTACTCAAGCAGGAGACCCTATACCATTTCAGACAAGTGGTTGTCCAATCTCTTCTTAAAAGCTTCCAGTGATGGAGCATTCACAGCTTCTGGAGGCAGGCGGTTCCACTGGTTAATTGTTCTGTTAGGACATTTCTCCTTAGTTCTAAAGTTCTCCGTTCTTAATTCTCCTTAGCTTAAATCCCATTGCTCCATATAGTCAAATGCTGTGACGACTCAGTATCTGTGCATTTCACTATGATAAATACTCATCAACAAGAGGCCGAGCACAGAGAATGCAAGCAATGTTAACAACAGAAGAGAATATTTGTAGGGTTGAACTGAGGGGTCCTTGGTGATGATGACATTACCAAGTTGGGTAATGAAATGTCTGCAAGAAAACAGCCAAGCTCAGAGACTCCGCTGCAATATTAACAATTATCACTCTCCTCCATTCCTGAACAGAAATACACACAACAGAAATTGAAAGGGGTGTTTCTAATGTCTATCGCAGTGGTTCTCAACCTTTCTGAGGTTGAGACCCCACTTGCCCCGCCCATGCGCGCCGCGACCCCGACCCGGGGGCGTGCGCGTGCGCGCGCGCGTGCAAAAAAAAAATTTTAATTTTTTTTTTAAAAAATCAAAAAAATAAAAAAAAAAAATGGCGGCCACGACGGGCGGATCTGCGCATGCGCGGATCGGCCCGTCGCACACGCCACGCATGCGCACATCCGCCCGTTGCGGGCCGCCATTTTGTTTTTTTTATTTTTTATTTAAAAAATTTTTTAAAAAAAATAATAAAAAAAAAACAAAATGACGGGCGGATCCGCGCCTGCGCGGATCGGCCCGTCGCACACACCGCGCATGCGCGGATCCACCCGTTGCGGTCCGCCATTTTGTTTTTATTTTATTTTATTTTTTTAATTTTTTTTAATTTTTTTTTTTAAAAAAATTCCAGCGCAACGGGCGGATCTGAGCGTGCGCGGCACGCGCGCGCCAAAAAAAATTAAAAAAATAAAAAAAAATTTAAAAAAAATAAAAAAAATAAAAATAAAAAAACAAAATGGCGGCCGGCGGTGCCCGGCGACCCCCGCGAAATGGTCTCGCGACCCCAAATGGGGTTGCGACCCCAAGGTTGAGAACCACTGGTCTATCGAGATCTCCTGTAGCAAACTAGGGGTTGGATGTGAATTCAGCAAGTGGCGGCAAAGCCACTGTAGTACCTTGCAAGAACCTGGAGCAATCGTAGTTTCTCTGAGAAAGAGCGGCTAAGGAAAGCACAGCTTCTTGTAATGTACGAAGGCCACATTGCACACCCTGGGAGAACTGAGCAATGGGAGAACACAAGAAGTTCAGTTTGTCAAACAGTATCGGTAATTATCCCAGAATGAACTTCATTTGGGGGCTGGCAAGCTAAGGAGGGGGTGGGGGTAGGGTAAAAAAATAAGCAGCAGGAGACCCTCCTTGGCTGTTCCCCTCCATGTTCTCCACCCACAATACACACCAAACTGATTCGGCCTATTTACTCTGCTATTCATGATTTGCATTGCTAATTAAATGGGGATTGAGCAAAAGGCAGGTTGTTGTTTTTTTTCTGTCTCTCTCTCTCTCTCAAATGCACACACAAACATTCCAAAAGACCACAGGGCAACTGATGCTTTGAAAGGCAGGAACACAAAAAGGGCAACACTGGGAGAAGAGACCTTCCAGGAAGTACAGGAAGTCCTCAAGATACGACTGCAATTGGAACCCAAATGCCTACTTGTTAAAAAAAAAAAAAGGTTGATTGTTAAGCAGATTGTGCCAGATTTTATGACCTTTTTTGATAAGGATTTTAAGCGAAACCTTGTGGTTGTTAAGCGAATCGTGCAGTTGCTAAGCGAATCTGGCTTCTCCCATTGACGTTGTTTGTTGGAAGCCGGCTGGAAAACTGGTGATCACATGACACTGCAGCTGTCGTAAGTACATGCCAGTTGCTCAGATTTGGATAATGTGACAGTGGGAATGCAGCAACAGTCGTAAATGTGAGAAGCAGCCATTACTTTTTTTCAGTGCTGTCGTAACTTTGAATCGTTGCAAGTCAAGGACCAGCTGCAGTCTGGGAACACAATCCTATGAGTTGGCTTTCCTGGTATCTCTGCTTCCATCTCACCTTGGGCACTATTTAACAAAATGAAATTTGCAGACGACACCAAGCTGGCAGGAATAGCCAACACTCCAGAAGACAGGTTTAAGATACAGGAGGATCTGGATAGACTTGAACACTGGGCGCTATCTAACAAAATGAAATTCAATGGTGAAAAAAGTAAGGTTCTACATTTAGGCAAGAAAAACCAACTGCACAGGTATAGTATAGGGGGTACCTTGCTCAATAGTAGCAACTGTAAGAGGGATCTCGGAGTCCTAGTAGACAATCACTTAAATATGAGCCAGTCAAGTGCTGCAGTTGCCAAAAAGGCCAACACAATGCTAGGCTGCATTAATAGAGGGATAGAATCAAGATCAAGTGAAGTATTAATACCACTTTACAAGGCCTTGGTAAGGCCACACGTGGAATACTGCATCCAGTTTTGGTCACCACGCTGTAAAAAAGATGTTGAGACTCTAGAAAGAGTGCAGAGAAGAGCAACAAAGAGGATCAGGGGACTGGAGGTTAAAACATATAAGGAACGGTTGCTGGAATTGGGGATGGCTAGTTTAATGAAGCTAATCAAAAAAAGGAAGCTAATCAAAGAGAGAAGCAACCTAGAACTAAGGAGAAACTTCCTGACAGAACAATTAACCAGTGGAACAACCTGCCTCCAGAAGTGGTGAATGCTCCAACCCTGGAAGTTTTTAAGAAACTGGACAGCCATTTGTCCAAAATGGTATATAGGGTTTCCTGCCTGAGCAGGGGGTTGGACTAGATGACCTCCAAGGTACCTTCCAACTTTATCTATTATTATTATTATTATTATTATTATTATTATTATTATTATTATTATTATTATTATTATTATTATTATTATTATTATGACGAGGGGGGACATGATAGCAGTGTTCCAATATCTCAGGGGCTGCCCCAAAGAAGAGGGAGTCAAGCTATTCTCCAAAGCGACTGAAGGCAGGACAAGAAGCAACAGATGGAAACTAATCAAGGAGAGAAGCAACCTGGAACTAAGGAGGGAGGGAGGGAGGGAGGGAGGGAGGGAGGGAGGGAGGAAGGAAGGAAGGAAGGAAGGAAGGAAGGAAGGAAGGAAGGAAGGAAGGAAGGAAGGAAAGAAGGAAGGAAGGAAGGAAGGAAGGAAGGAAGGAAGGAAGGAAGGAAGGAAGGAAGGAAGGAAGGAAGGAAGGAAGGAAGGAAGGAAGGGCAACGGATGGAAACTAATCAAGGAGAGAAGCAACCTGGAACTAAGGAGAAATTTCCTGACCGTTTGAACAATTAACTAGTGGAACAACCTGCCTCCAGAAGCGGTGAATGCTCCAACGCTAGAAGTTTTTAAGAAGAGACTGGACAGCCATTTGTCTGAAATGGTATAGGGTTTCCTGCCTGAGCAGGGGGTTGGACTAGAGGACCTCCAAGATCCCTTCCAACTGTGTTATTCTATTCTATTCTTGATCTCACCCAATGCTCTTCAAGGGCTGCACTAAGGCACTTTATGACACCAAAACTTTGTAAAATGAAAGCAATTAAAATCCAAAGAAGCTTCAATGTAATTAAGTCCCAACCGAAGGGCGCCAAGAAGCCATTTGACCTGTCGTAGTGATGCATTGCTAACGAGGATTTTAAACGACGAAGCATCATGCGGAGCAGAAATTGATCCTGATGGGATTGAGGAGAAACTTGACAGTGATCGAAGAGGGTCTGTCTCTGTTATTATTAGCTTTATCACCATCTTCACCTGGAGGAAGGATCTTTTCCCAACAAAACTCCTAAAAAGTAATGCCGAAGTAGCACTTGATCTAACACAGGCCCCATTGTCCAAAGGAGCAGTCCAAAACAATGGACTTGTATTACTGCTAGCCCTGCAAGGTAGACCAGACAAGAAGACCAACCGGAGCACTAGCTCTAGCTTTATGATAGGTCTATATTAACCAAGTCTTGCAAGACTGAAAGTACAATTCTCTGGCCGTCTCTTACAGACCAAGAGGCCAGGGAAGGTCTCTTCCAAACCTCTTGCTCTGCCAGTTATGCTACTCTGGGCTGGGCTGGGTTGTCTCTTATCTGTTCATCCCCTAAGCAGCAGCTCTTCTCCTTGTCTCCGTAGATCTTTCCCACATACTGTTGCAGCCGCCTCCTTTACAGGATGAGAAACTAGGGAGGGTCCCGTCCGAGCCTCTTTCTCCACCCATTATGCAGCTGTGGGCTATGCTATCTCTTATCTGTTCATCCCCTAGGCAGCATCCTTTCTCCCCGTCTCCCAAGGTCTTTCCCACATACCATTATAGCCATATGCTTTAGTGCTTGAGAAATTGGGAAGGGTCCCTTCTAAGCCTCCTTCTCCCCCTGTTATGTTGCTCTGGGCTACGCTGTCTCTTATCTGTTCATCTTCTTGTCTCCATAGATCTTTCCCACATACTGTTACAGCCGCCTCCTTTACAAGATGAGAAACTATGGAGGGTCCCTTCCGAGTCTCTTTCTCCACCCATTATGCAGTTGTGGTCTAAGCTGTCCCTTATCTGATCATGCCCCAGGCAGTTTCTCTTGACCCTTTCTTCCAAGGTCTTTCCCACATACCATCATAGCCCTGTGCCATGGGTAGGCAACCTTGGCTCTTTGATGACTCGTGGACTTCAACTCCCAGAATTCCTGAGCCAGCATGGCTCAGCTTGGAAACCTCTCCCTGTCCCCTCAGCATGGCTAGCTCAGGAATTCTGGGAGTTGAAGTCCATGGGTCATAAAAGAGCCAAGGTTGCCTACCCCTGCCCTACGCTTACAGCTTGAGAAATTAGGGAGGGTCCCTTCTAAGCCTCTTTCTCCACCTGTTATGTTGCTCTGGGCTATGCTGTCTCTTATCTGTTCATCCCCCTTCTCCCCGTCTCCCAAGGTCTTCCCCACATACCATTATTATACCATTACGGGACCGTCTTCTGCCACATACTTCCCTACAACCGGTGAGAGTGCACAGGGTCGGCCTCCTCCGGGTCCCGTCAGCGAAACAATGTCGTCTGGCGGGCCCTAGGGGGAGGGCTTTCTCTGTTGTGGCGCCCGCCCTCTGGAACCAACTGCCCCCTGAAGTCCGCATTTCCCCCACTCTCCCGGCCTTCTGAAAGAATCTTAAAACCTATCTTTGCCGGCAGTCCTGGGGATGATTGTGGGTTGTGTTTGACTGATGAATATGTGTGGGGTTTTATTTATATATATATATATATTGCTTGGACTTAGATTATAATTGTTGTTTTACATATATGTTGTAAGCCGCTCAGAGTCTTCGGAGAGGAGCGGCATATAAGTCCAAAATAAATAAATAAATAAATAAATAAATAAATAAGTAGGTAAGTAAGTAAATAAATAAATAATACTACTCCAGCCAAGAAGCTCAAGCAGAAGGACTAATTCTATCTCTTTTTTTTGTAAAAAATTATTTTATTAAAACCATCAACATTAAACATAAGATCATATTAAAAAGCAATCATCATATAACCTGCAATACAACTCTAAGGATCAGTCTTTGTAAACATCTGGTTTAGTAAACATTCCTCACTCCTCACGTCAAGCCTCAACTATACACCTGATACATTTTATTTGATTGGTGTTTCTCTTATATATGGTCTATCTACTGTTTCTAGTCTATCACCTATTGTTCATTCGAGCTTCAGAAGTAAATTCGTCTCAGTAGTAGTGCAATCTTTTATGATCCCTAACAAAAGATCCTGAGGTAGAAATTCAATAACCTGAGGTAGAAATTCAGTACGCTTTTCCAATATTAAAGCAATCAACATTAAACATAAGATCATATTAGGAAGCAATCATCATAAAACATAAAAATACAACATTAGGTATTAGTCTTTGTAAACGTCTGATTTGGTAAACATTCTTCACTCCTCACGTCAAGCCTCAACTATACGCCTGATACATTTTATTTGATTGGTGTTTCTCTTATATATGGTCTATCTACTGTTTCTAGTCTATCACATATTGTTCATTCGAGCTTCAGAATTAAATTCGTCTCAGTGGTAGTGCAATCTTTTATGATCCCTAACAAAAGATCCTGAGGTAGAGATTCAATAACCTGAGGTAGAAGTTCAATACGCTTTTTCAATATTAAAGCTATCAACATTAAACATAAGACCATATTAAGAAGCAATCATCATGAAACATAAAAATACAACATTAGGTATTAGTCTTTGTAAGTGTCTGATTTGGTAAACATTCTTCACTCCTCACGGGTTACATCAACACATTTCGGTGAGACTGAATATATTTCTTCCCTCCTTCCCTTTTTACTCTCCAGACAGCTAGGGAGGGTCCCTTCTGGTATGTTTGCAAGGCCTTCCCTCCTTCTGCAGGCTGAGATACCGTTTACTCCCCGGCTGTCTGTCTCTCCCCCACGCATTGTTTATGGGTTCATAATTTTATCATCTGGCTGGCCGGAAGTGTTTAGCTCCACTCTAAGAATCTAGGGTGAAGATGTTTTTCCCTCGCTGAGCCATCAAAGTATTGCTACACAAAAGCTAACAGCCACTTTATTAGCCCTTTCGCCAGGATTTAAACCCTTTTGATGATCGCAAGATGCTGCCGTCAAGATTGGTGAGCATTTAAAAGCTGTTGCTTTGAATTATTTCAGCCCCCAGGATGCCAGATATATTTCTTTTAATAAAGCAGCTCGCTCTACGCTTCCCATAAATTAAACTCGTTCTTTTAGTATTGTCCTGGCAAATATTCATCATGTACTCTCTCTCTCTCTCTCTCTCTCTTAATGATTTAAAAGGGTTGAGTCAAATGCAGAATCAATATGGAAATTACAAATATAGGCAGTTCTCAACTTAGGACCACAATTGGCATCAGAATTTCCATTGCTTAAGCAGGGCAGTTGGGCCTAATTTTACAACGTTTTCCACCACGGTTAAACAAGGTTTGTTACGCGAACCTGGTTTCCCCGTTAACTTGGCTGGTTGGAAGACAGATGGGAAGGTTGCAAACGGGGATCACGTGACCCCGTGATGCTGCAACCGTCATAAATACACGCCGCTGGCTGCCAGCAGCCAAATTTTGATCACATGACCATGGGGATGTGGCAACTGTCATAACTGCGAGGATTGGCTGTATGTCACTTTAATTAGTACAATTGTAACTTCAAATGGTCACTAAACAAATGGCCGTAAGTTGAGGGGTTGCTTGTCCTGCCAATCATAGTACGTGGAGGTGTCCGCCTAGTCACTAGGAGACAACTTGATTCAAAGGAGTCTTGAATTTCATCATCATACTGGTGATGAACACAATGACAAAGCCATGCAGTAGGTCGATGTATCCATATTGTCTGCAGTTGAGTCAATATGGTCTACCAAGCCAGATTCAATAGCTTTGTTTATGGGATCGCCACAGATGGGAACTGCAGCCAAGAAATTAAAAGACGTTTGCTCCTGGGGAGGAAAGCTATGGCAAATCTAGACAGCGTACTAAAAAGCAGAGACATCACCCTGCCAACAAAAGTGCGTATAGTCAAGCCCATGGTTTTCCCAGTGGCAATGTATGGCTCTGAAAGTTGGACCATAAGAAAGGCTGAGCGCCAAAGAATGGAGGCCTTTGAACTCTGGTGCTGGAGAAGACTCCTGCGAGTCCCCTGGACTGCAAGGCGATCCAACTGGTCAGTCCTAGAGGAGATCAGCCCTGACTGCTCTTCAGAAGGCCAGATCCTGAAGTTGAAACTCAAGTCCTTTGGCCACCTAATGAGAAGGAAGGACTCCCTGGAGAAGAGCCTGATGCTGGGAAAGATGGAGGGCAAGAGAAGAAGGGGACGATGGAGAAGGAGGTGGCTGGATGGACTCCCTGAAGCAGGAGGCGTGAGCTTCAATGGACTCCAGAAGATGGTAGAGGACAGGAAGGCCTGGAGGAACGTTGTCCATGGGGTCGTGATGGGTCGAACACGACTTCGCAACTAACAACAAAATGGGGCAAATTCAGTTGTGGTTTATTCAGTCGTGTATTGTTAAGCCCACTGTGGCTTGCATGGATGGAATCTGACACAAGGGAAGCCCAATGTTTGTCTAACTTATTTCCGTTGGGAATCAGCACCACTTCCCTCGCGATTTTGGGTTCCTCTGTTTTTTTGGGTTTTTTTTGTTCTTGTTAAAAGCGTTCTGAAAATCTCAGGATTTGCCTAAAACAGACACTCTTCAATGACAGCCCCAAAGCTGGGCCTGGAAAGTCACTGGTGACTTCCTTTAAATGTGTTTCCAATTAATGAGAAGTTCCCTTTGAGACCATTTCAAAATTATCCCTTTTTCCACACCAATCGCCAATAAAGCAAGAGAGGCCTGACAACTGTGTGGAAACTGAGGTAGGCCATAATCAGAGTTGGGAGAGAGGAATCAATCCCCCACATTTTCATTCAGCCCTTGAGTCAGAACGCCTGCCCTTAAGAGCTCATTGGGCGATAATTTCGGTACTCCAGTCTTACGTGGAATAGATTATACCGCTGAAGGGCCATTTTTGCCTCTCTCAAGAACGTTGCCTGTTTAAGCCACACAGATGTGGCGTGCCACCAGTGAGCATCAAGCAGACAACAACCAGACAACAGCAGCACAATAACAGTTGCTCTGCCAGGGTGAACCTGATTTCAAATCCCCGCTCAGGAATGAAGCTTCAAGGAGACTCTCTGGAGAACCACAAGATAGATGGAGAGATAGAGAGATGGATGGTGAGAGAGACAGAAGAGAGAGTGAGGGAGAGACAGAGGGGAGAGAGAGAGGGGAGAGAGAGAGAGAGAGAGAGAGAGAGAGAGAGAGAGAGAGAGAGAGAGAGAGAGAGAGAGAGAGAGAGAGAGAGAGAGAGAGAGAGAGAGAGCAATGGATGGATGGATGGATGGATGGATGGATGGATGGATGGATGGATGGATGGATGGATAGGTAGATGTAGATACTATAGATGGACAGAGAGAGAGAGAGAGAAAGGTGGATGAATGGACCTGAAGAGCGGGGGGGGGATTTAACTCCAAGAAGAGGCTGGACAGCCATTTGTCCGAAATGGTATAGGGTTTCCTGCCTGAGCAGGGGGTTGGACCAGATGACCTCCAAGGTCCCTTCCAACTATTATTATTATTATTATTAGTAGTAGTAGTAGTAGTAGTAGTAGTAGTAGTAGTAGTATGGTAGTAGTAGTATTCAGCTAAATAGGAATTGTAGTCCCAACACCCTGGAGGATGTCAATTCTGAATCTGCTGGACTACCGTAATTTACTAAGAACTTTGAGAGAATCTTTATCTTTTCTTTTTTCTTTGTTTTTTTTTAGTAAAGATTTTATTGATTTTTTTCCCATCAACATATGTTAATTTTTCCAATCAACAAGTTGTCTGGAGTTTGCTATGCTAATACATGTTCAATTCCTAATCCTTCATTCTTTCCTCTAGCCAAGAATAAAATAGGTTCCAAATTTGATAATAGTCTGTATCTTCTTTATCTTTCAACCTCATAGTTAATTTGTCCATCTCTGCACATTTCCTATGCCTTCCACCCACATTTTCCTCTCTCTCTCTCTCTCTCTCTCTCTCTCTCTCTCTCTCTCTCTCTCTCTCCGTCCATCTCTCTCTGTATTCCTCTATAGTCAATTTACATCTATCTACTGCCTATTTACCTACCTACTATTTACCTACCTACTTATCTCTCTCTACCCACTCACCCACCCATCCATCCATCTCTCTCTGTGTCCATCTACCTACCCATCCACCCATCCATCCATCAATCCACCCATCCATCAATCCATTCATCAATCCATTCTCTCTGTGTGTCCATCTATAGTACATCTACATCTACCTATCCATCCATCATCCACCCACCCACCCATCCATCCATCCCTCTGTGTGTGTGTGTCTCCATCTCCAGTATATCTACATCTACCTACCCATCCATCCAGCCATCCATCCATCCATCCCTCTCTCTCTCTGTCCATCTATTCTAGAGTATATCTACATCTACCTACCCATCCATCCATCCATCCATCCATCCACCCACCCTATGAAAGGAAGCTCAATTTCTTTCAAGCGTGGCCCCTGCCGCCAAAAAAAGGTGAATCGCAGAAGATAACACCAAGAACAAATGTTTAGTGGGAAGGGTTGACATTATTTTCCACCACCATCTCCCCGTTGGCGGCTTTGTTTGTGTTTTTACATTCAAGCAGATGCGCATCTGCATGGCGTGCCTTCTTGACGCAGGCTAGCCTACCCTGAAATTAAAAATTCTCACCCCTCTTCTTCGTGTGATCTGCCTGTGAAATACTTCTGCTCCCCCTCCTCCTCCTCCACCTTTGCCCCAACAGCTCATGAAACAAATTAAAAAGTCAAATTGAAATGCAAATCTTCCCTGCAAATAATTAATCCCAAGGTTTCTCAAATACTCATATTAATTCCACGGGTGCTGATGGGGCAGGAATCGAGACCGGGGTATTTTTAGCGTCGAGGCTGTGTCGGATGAACCCCGTATCGAGAGATGAGCTGCTTTGCCTCCAGTTGCGCAGAGCTTTGCACAAGAACAGCTTCAACGGACCCAGCTAGAAAGTGGGAGATTGTAAGTTCTAGTGCCACCCGAGGCATGAAAGCTGGCTGGATAACTTAGTCATAAGTCAATGACAACCCTCATTGGATGAGATAGCCCTAGTCGTGGCCCATTGTTACTCAGCTGGCTTTAATGCCTAAGGTGAGACTAGAACTCACCGTCTCCTGGTGATTAGCCCAAAGTTACTCAGCTGGCTTTAATGCTTAAGGTGAGACTAGAACTCACTGACTCCTGGTGAGTGGCCCATTGTTACTCAGCTGACTTTAATGCCTAAGGTGAGACTAGAACTCACCGTCTCCTGGTGAGTGGCCCAAAGTTACTCAGCTGACTTTAATGCCTAAGGTGAGACTAGAACTCACCGTCTCCTGGTGAGTGGCCCAAAGTTACTCAGCTGACTTTAATGCCTAAGGTGAGACTAGAACTCACCGTCTCCTGGTGAGTGGCCCAAAGTTACTCAGCTGACTTTAATGCCTAAGGTGAGACTAGAACTCACCGTCTCCTGGTGAGTGGCCCATTGTTACTCAGCTGACTTTAATGCCTAAGGTGAGACTAGAACTCACCGTCTCCTGCTGAGTGGCCCAAAGTTACTCAGCTGACTTTAATGCCTAAGGTGAGACTAGAACTCACCGTCTCCTGCTGAGTGGCCCAAAGTTACTCAGCTGACTTTAATGCCTAAGGTGAGACTAGAACTCACCGTCTCCTGCTGAGTGGCCCAAAGTTACTCAGCTGACTTTAATGCCTAAGGTGAGACTAGAACTCACCGTCTCCTGCTGAGTGGCCCAAAGTTACTCAGCTGACTTTAATGCCTAAGGTGAGACTAGAACTCACCGTCTCCTAGTGAGTGGCCCAAAGTCACCCAGCTGGATTTCATAGCTAAGGTAGAACTAGAACTCACCATCTCCTGGTGATTGGCCCAAAGTTACTCAGCTGACTTTAATGCCTAAGATGAGACTAGAACTCATCGATTCCTGGTGAGTGGCCCAAAGTCATCCAGTTGGCTTTCATGCCTAGGGTTGGCACTAGAACTTACATACTCCCACTTTCTAGCCTGGTGCTTTAACCATTAGACCATACTGGCTCTAAACTAATAGCCATGGAACCCCACAAAGTCTTTCTTCATTACTAACTCTTTAGATTTTTTTTTTCTTTTTTCTTTCTCTCTCCTACTACTCCAGAAGGTGAGTTGCTGATTCAATGAAATCTCCAGTGGAGACCAAGTCATTGTGATCCTTGACTGGTGTGGGTGGAATAAATGACTCTTTTGTTGGCCTTCCGTGGACCCAGTTGGCAGCTCCCTCCTGGTTGTGCCTACTCAGAGCTGGGCCTGTTGCATTTGTATCGCCTGCCCTCCTGTAGAGGCCGATCACATCTTTTTTGTTTAGGTTTCTCTTTGCTGGCTTGTTCATTACGATAGAAAGGAGCATTTGATGGAGTAATGAAAAAAACACCACCGGGGGCTGACAATATGGAGTGGAAATTCCACCAGGCGGAGAGGAAAAAAAGTATCGCTGGCTTTCTGGAAGGGAAGGGATGGACTGATTTTTACTGGAAAAGGAACCGACAAAATGATTAAATAATAACAGTAATAACTTTATTGTCATTGTGTGTGTATACACAGTATACACATACAACGAAATTTACATGACACCCAAAGACCAGATCCCACACACATAATCCCCAAACACACTCCCACCCCCCACAATTCCCCACCCCCAACCACCCAGCATCCACCCAACAAACCAAGTAGTAAACACCTTATTATTAGGGAAATTAGTCCCAGCTCCAGTATTCTACTGAAAGAGACCTAGAACATAGAATAATGGGGTTGAAAGGGACATTGGAGGTCATCTAGTCCATACCCCTGTCAGGCAGGAGACCCTATGCCATTTTGACAAAGGACTGTCCAGTCTTTTCTTCAAAACCTCCAGTGATGGAGCATCCCCAACTTCTGGTGGCAAGCCGTTCCACTGGTTAATTGTTCTCACTGTCACGAAATTCCTCCTTAGTTCCAGCTTGATTCTCTCTTTAATGACCTTCTGCTCTTGTCTTGCTCTCTGGTGCTTTGGAAAATAAGTCGACACCTTCTCCCTCAGTGTCCTTCAAGGACTGCTAACATGTTACTCCTAGTCCTTCTCTTCAATAGTAGATGTATTGAGTTCCCTCGATCATTCATCCTATAGCTTAGCTTCCAGACTTCTTATTATCTTGTTATTCTTCCTAAACAGCTGATCCAGACCATGACTGTGGTCCCTCTGCATGGAGAAGACATTCTCCAGAGTTACTGTCCAACAACGAGGACAGTAACTTACTCCAGCTCCTATAATTTGCTCTGACTCGGATCCTCTAAGCCTGAGGTTAAGGCAACGCCGAGGAACTATCCTGAAGGATATCTCGGCGAGTCCAGGACAGTCCAGACCGTTTCCTGCCGGATTCCTTAGACAGCATCTAATGGAGCTGAGGTCATGGCCCCCATGTTGGTTCTTCAGAGAGCTGCTTTCAGCCATCTGTCCAAATGAAGCTTGGAGAACACGTTCAGGTTAACTGACCACCACCTATCTTTTCCATGTGAACCTTTGACGGCTTCAAACATCGCTCCCCATAGGCATCGGGAGAGTTAAAAGGGTTTTGTGAAACCCTGCGAGGGCTGATGGAGCAATCGGCGAGTTTGCTCCTGCCTGTCAGGATTTTGATATCTGCCATGTTGGTTTGCCCATGGATACAGTTTAATTTCAGGGAAGGGTAGTCTGTAAAATTAAGGTTACAAGAACCTGTCAGCTGTCACGGGCGAAGGAGGCTGTGGAAGAAGAGAGTGGGCTGAATGGCAACAAATCCATAGTATGTTTAAAGGACTTGCCTCGGTGCACATATAACATCTCTTGATGAGAAGCTGAACGTGACCAAGATGCCTTCAGCCTCCTAAATTTGGTGATCTGTGGAACGTATCTTTTTCGACAAGCCAGCCTGGGATAGTAGCTCCGGTACCAACATGGCCATAATTGTTTTAGGGGATTGTTGCTTTTAAGATAATGTATTGGGTTTTAAATGATTCTGGGCCAAATTGTTTAATCTATTTTTAATCATTTTACTTTTTGTATGTTGATGTTTTTAATTGGGCTGTACACCGCCCCGAGTCCTTCGGGAGGGGGGCGGTATAGAAATTGCAAAATAAATGAATGAATGAATGAATGAATTTCCTGACTGTGTACAGGGCATCTTATACACGGAAAAATACAGTATATACCGCTTCACAGTGCTTTACTGCCTTCTCTAAGCAGTTTACAGATTGATCTCGGAAACATGGAAGGCCAAGTCAACCTTGAGCCAGTGAGAATCGAACCACTGGCAGTGGGCAGAGTTAAGGAAGGGAGGGAGGGAGGGAGAGAGGGAGGGAGGGAGAGAGGGAGGAAGGAAGGAAGGAAGGAAGGAAGGAAGGAAGGAAGGAAGGGAGATAGCCCTTAGACTTATATACCTCTTCACAGTGCTTTACAGCCCCTCTCTAAGAGGTTTACAGCCTGTTGCCCCCAACAATCTGGGTCCTCATTTTACCAACCTCAGAAGGATGGAAGGCTGAGTCAACCCTGAGCCGGTCAGCATCGAACTCCTGGCAGTGAGCAGAATTAGCCTGCAATCCTGCATTCTAACCCCTGGGAAGGAAAGGAAAGGAAGGAAGGAAGGAAGGAAGGAAGGAAGGAAGGAAGGAAGGAAGGAAGGAAGGAAGGAAGGAAGGAAGGAAGGAAGGAAGGAAGGAAGGAAGGAAGGAAGGAAGGAAGGAAGGAAGGAGCAATAGCACTAGCAATGGCACTTAAGACTTATATGCCATTTCACAGTGCTTTACAGCCGCTCTCTAAGAGGTTTACAGCCTGTTGCCCCCAACAATCTGGGTCCTCATTTTACCAGCCTCAGAAATATGGAAGGCCGAGTCAACCTTGAGCCAGTCAGGATCGAACTGCCAAACTGTGGGCAGCCGGCAGTCGGCAGGAGTAGCCTGCAGTACTGCATTCTTACCACTGCGCCACCACAACTCACTTAGCAACCGTCTGGCTTAGCAGCAGAAATTCTGGTCCCAATTGTGTAAGTCGAAGACTAGTCCCAATTGTGTAAGTCGAGGACCGCTTGTGTCACCCAAGTTGGACAGTTCAAAACGGTGTGTTTCAAAGGTGACACTGCCCATACATTCAAGGCAATTGCTGGTGAGATGCAGTTTTCCAGAGAACAGGAGAGAAACCATCCTTCTTGGATGCTTTCACATTTTCCAGCCCAGCCTGCAGTTTTTGGATTTCCTAATGGTGTTCCATCCATACAGCAAACTGAACATGCTTAGCTCCCAAGACCAGACAAAACATAACCAGCTCTGGGTCTTACTTTCGTTTCCAGAATATCAGGTATGATTGGCTGGGCCACCAAACACGTGAAACTATAGGTGAATCAGAATAGAGCTGGAAGGGACCTTGGAGGTCTTCTAGTCCAGCCCCCGGCTCAAGCAGGAGACCCTATCCCGTTTCAGACAAGTGACTGTCCAGTCTCTTCTTAAAAACCTCCCGGGATGAAGCACCCACAACTTCTGGTTAACAGTGCTCACTGTTAGGAAGTTTCTCCTTACGCCGGTGACAAACCTGACGTCTGAAGTCCGGCTTCCAGATAGCCAATCTAACCATCATTGCTTTGAATGGATCAGTAAACTGCAAGCCTGGCGAAAGGACTGTGCGCCACGGGGGAATAAAAAGATGCCCGGCGTGCGTTCGTTAGCCAAGATATACGGTTTATATGCTTTGCAAACACAGCCCCGTTTTACATTCACCCGAACCAATATCCGTCCGGCTTGCTAGTGATTTTGAATTTTAACAAAGGAGTCACCCTTCTAATCCCCTTATGCTCAGCACTGCTTATTAGAAAACAGGTCTCTGATAGCCCAGGCTTCATTCTCCTCTGAAAAAGTGCCTATTCTCTCTCTCTCGTTCTGCCCCCTAAATGGTCTCTGGGAACAAAAGGTTTCTATTCTGCCATAACAGCCGGCTTTTATGTACTTCAAGTTGCTGGGCAACAGTAGGCTTTGCCACCCACAGGTATTTTTTTTGCCTTCAGATGGGCTGAGAAGCAAAACAGGGACAAAGGAAAGGAATAATAAAGCAATTTGCAATGGTTCCTTAAGGGGCTATTAACGATCACGGGGGGGAGGGGGTTGCCTTTACAGATCCAAAGCTGTTTCAAAGCCCACTTGACTCCATCACTGGAGATTTTTAAGAGGCTAGACAGTCACTTGTCTGAAATGGTATAGCTTCTCCTGCTTGAGCAGGGGGCTGGACTAGAAGACCTCCAAGGTCCCTTCCAGCTCTATTCTATTCTATTCTATTCTATTCTATTCATTCTGAATTCTATTCTATTCATTCTGAAGTCTATTCTATTCTATTCATTCTGAATTCTATTCTATTCATTCTGAATTCTGTTCTATTCATTCTGAAGTCTATTCTATTCTATTCATTCTGAATTCTATTCTATTCATTCTGAATTCTGTTCTATTCTATTCTATTCATTCTGAATTCTATCTATTCATTCTGAAGTCTATTCTATTCTATTCATTCTGAATTCTATTTTATTCATTCTGAATTCTGTTCTATTCTATTCATTCTGAATTCTATCTATTCATTCTGAAGTCTATTCTATTCTATTCATTCTGAATTCTATTTTATTCATTCTGAATTCTGTTCTGTTCTGTTCTATTCTATTCTATTCTATCCCATTCCATTTCTATTTGTATATCTGTTCTGTTCTATTCCTATTCCATTCCATTTTATTCTATTCTGTAATATTCCTATTCTATTCTATTCTAATCTAATCTATTCTAATCTATTCTATTCTATTCATTCTGAATTCTATTCTATTCTATTCTATTCTATTCTATTCTAATCTATTCTAATCTATTCTAATCTATTCTATTCTATTCATTCTGAATTCTATGCTATTCTATTCTATTCTAGGTTGGAGTAACTTTCATGCCCAGTAGGACAATCTCGAAAGTCTTGAAATTAAAACCAGTCTGGAATGAGCTCCTGCAGGTAGTCCTCGACTTACAATGACAATTGGGACCACAGTAAAAAGGATGGTAAAATCAGGAGCGAATCACTTCACAACAGCTTCAATCAATCGGAATAGAGCTGGAAGGGACCTTGGAGGTCTTCTAGTCCAGCCCCCTGCTCAAGCAGTAGACCTTATACCATTTCAAACAGGTGACTGTCCATGCTCTTCTTAAAAACCTCTGTGATGGAGCCCCCACAACTTCTAGTGGCAAGCTGTTCCATAGGTTAATTGTCCTCCCTGTCAGGAAGTTTCTTCTTAATTCCAGGTTGCTTCTCTCTTTGGTCAGTTTCCAACCATTGTTTCTCGTCCTGCCCTCTGGTGCTTTGGAGGATAATTTGACCCCCTCTTCTTTGTGGCAGCCCCTCAAATACTGGAACGCTGCTACCGTATCATGTCCCCCTTAATTCTTCTTTTCTCTAGACTGGCCATACCCAAATCCTTCAACTGTTCTTTATATGTTTTAATCTCCAGGAATTTAATCATCTTAGTTGCTCTTCCCTGCACGTTTTCCAAAGTCTCAACATCTTTTTTGTAAGGTGGTGACCAAAACCGGATGCAGGATTCCAGGTGTGGCTTTACTAAGGCTTTATCAAGCGCTTTGCTTAGCGACAGCAATTCTGGCCCCAATTGTCGTCCAAAGTCAAGCTGGTCCTCACCTTACGACCGCAATGGAGGCCAAAGTTTCCATTGCTCAGAGAGACACTTGTCAAGTGAGTTGTGCCCCGTTTTTACAACCTTCCTTGCCACCGCTGTTAAGTGAATCCCTGCAGTTGATAAGTGAGTAACCCGGTTCTTAAGCGAATCTGGCTTCCCCACTGATTTGGCTTGGCAGAAGGTCACAAAAGGGGATCACGTGGACCCCGGGACACTGCGACCGTCATAAATGTGAGTCAGTTGCCAAGGATCTGAGGTTTGATCACGTGACCGTGGAAATTGCTGCAGGGGTTGTAAGTGTGAAAAACGGCCATAAGCCCCTTTTTTCAGGGCCTGTGATGACCCAGGGCACAGCACCGAGGCAATGCAGTCAGCTGCAATTCAAACCGCCCTGTAATTGCTCCAAATTTTCCCCAAATGCTCCCATGTTTCTGGCAAGCCTCCAAACAAAGGAAGACACACATACCTCTGGCTGCAAGTAGTTTCACATACAGTCTGATTAGGAGAGGAATTTACTCGAGGCCAAGGAGATAACAAGGAATGACACATACATCATAAAATCTAACAAGTCTGTGTGAATACACACTTGCCTGAGCAGTTTCAAAAGGGAAGCCAAAGTACAGTCCGAGATCTATAAACATCCAAGCAACGTTGTCAGCCAGTCCAACGGTCAGAGAGTCTGGGTTTCCAAGCAGAAGTCACAGAACAAGAGATCAGCAACAACACATACAAAACTCCAAGGAATCAGCGTTTGTTCCCGACAAATGCCTCTCCCCACAGTCTCTCCTTAAGTCTCAGTCTCCAGGTGTGCCTTGTGGAGAAGGGCGGGATGCTCTTCTCCCGAGTAGTTGAGCCTGCCTGCGTTGTTCCCTCCTACTCTCCGTGCTCTAGGATCAGGAGGAGGGTGGCCCTTGCTCATCGCCTGAACTCTGTCTCTCTCCTCCGTTCCTCCTGTCCCAATCCTGAAGGGCCCTGGCAGAGCCACAGACATCTCTCCCTCGCCCTCCGTAGGGTCCCGTTCCAGCTCATTTTCCTCCGCAGATTTAAGCTCCAACAATACCAGGACAAGGGGGCACTCCCTAAAGCTCGTAGCTAAGAAAGTGAGGACAAATAAAGGGAAATATTTCTTCACCCAGAGGGTCATTGGTTTATGGAATTCACTTCCAGAAGGGGTCGTGACAGCTGTCAGCCTTGAGAGCTTCAAGGCAGGGCTAGATAGATTCATGGAGGCCAAGTGTATCGGTGGTTATTAAAACGGATGTCCATGTGCCGCCTCTATGTTGGTTGAGGCAGGCAGGATTCCCTTGGGTACCATTTGTTGGGGGTCAAGGGAAAGGGAGGGTTTTGCCTTCTCTTTCTGCTCAAGATCCCCATGTACAATTGGTGGGCCACTGTGTGACACAGAATGCTGGACTCGATGGGCTTTGGCCTGATTCAGCAGGGCTCTTCTTAGGTTCTTATGTTCTTAACAGAGGCATGACAGGGCCATTATAACTTTGAACAGTCACTAAATGGACTGTTGTAAATCAAGGACTCCCTGTACGTCTATCAATTTCCTGGTGGTGTCTTGTCCATGTCATCCCCGGATCTGATCCTGCTTAATTCTTTGAAGTCAGCTAAAATCCAGACTAAAGACAATGCTGATGGTCTTGTTTTGGAAAGCGGCTTTCCGAAAACATAAGCTCTCGTTAAGATGATTAAACAACAACTCCTGTGACATATATTACGGTATGTGACTCTGTACATTTTGTTTGAGGGAAGGGTGTTGTGAGGGTGTTGTGGGTGGGTTAAATCCTCTAAATTAATACCAAACTAAGGAGAGCTCTGAAATGAAGGCAGGTCATCAATATTTATTCTATAGACAACAATATTTGCGGTTGTGAAACAGAACTTGCGGAGATTTTTTTTATTTACATTGTTAATCAATCCAAAAAGAATTAAACTAACCTCATAATGTAAAGGGTCAAAGTATTAATTAACTCAAAATTCATTTCAAGTAGCTTGAAACAAGGCAGAAATTGCTGTTCCTAACACCTAAGTTACTGTGACAACTACGATTTTCATGGATTAGCAAAAATTTCCTTCATTCTCACCAAGTTTACGACTAACTTAAATTTTGCAATGCACCTTGATTCAACATTTTTGTCCCTCTTCTCTGCCAGATAAAAATTACATTTCAGTGCTGCGTTAACCCCAGGATTTTTTATTATTATTAATGTAGGGTTTTTTTATGCCGCTCTAAACAAAATGTAGGTCACATAAACCGAGCCTGTGTGAGCCTGGTAGTATATTTACATTTAAATCCTCCTCATCAGAAACAGATCGTAAATTTGCCTTTGAAACCAGAAAGTAATAGGATTCATTGGCCAGCACAAAATACTATCTATTCTTTTGACCCAGAGACAGCTTATTTGTTTAGGGTAGAGAAACGTAGGCAAACTCTATCTGCGTTTGAATGTTGGGTGGATTTCACTCAGAACCAGTCCTTTAAATCCCAAGAGTGTAAAACTTACACATTGGCTTTAAGATAATGCTGCATTTCTTGTGGTTCACGTTGTGTATTTGTTATTTTGTTCCCTGCCCAAACTTCTTTTTGGCAGAAAATAAGTAAGTAAATAAGTAAAATTCCATCGCGTTCAGTTCTCAGCCAAAGCAATTGTTTTTAGGCTTTTAAGGGAGAAA
This sequence comes from Bothrops alternatus, assembly GCA_034064705.1. Classification (NCBI taxonomy): domain Eukaryota; kingdom Metazoa; phylum Chordata; class Lepidosauria; order Squamata; family Viperidae; genus Bothrops; species Bothrops alternatus. The sequence continues at coordinate 161,635 of JARGCV010000659.1, forward strand.
AATCTCCAGGCCAGGGATCCTAAAATTTCTGTATTGTCTTGGATAACAAGTTAAATAGCTTGAGTTGTGGGTGCTGCATTGCTGGAAGTTTTCTAGAAGAGATTGGACAGCCCTTTGACCCTGGTGGTACAGTTCTACAGGGGTTCTAAAATAGCCAGAGGATGAGATAGAACATAGAGCCATAGGGCTGGGGAGGGATCTTGGAGGTCTTCTAGTCCAACCCCCTGCTCAAGGCAGGAGACCTTATACCATCCAGGTCAAATGGTTGTCCGGTCTATTTATGAAACTTCCATCGATGGAGCACCCATAACTCCAGGAGGCAAACTATTCTATTGATTATTTGTTCTCACTGTCAGGAAATTTCTTTTTAGTTCTAGGTTGCTTCTCTCCTTGATAAGCCTCCATCTATTATTTCTTGTCCTGCTCTCTCAGGTGCTTTGGAGAAGAGGTTGACCTACATCTTCTTTGTGGCAGCCTCTCAGATACCAAAACACTGCTACCATGTCACACCTAGTCCTTCTTTTTACTAGACTAGATATACCTAGCTCCCTTCACTGTTCATCATACAAGACAGAACCTCTTTTCTTTTTTTACTATGTCCTAGAGGATCAGAAGAGAGAAATGGCCCAAGTGTTGATAAAGGTGGTCTATGATCATGTTCAGAGCTAGAGCTAATGAAAGAAGAACCCTCTTGGCAGATCTAGAACCCAGAAGAAACAAGAGAAGTCAACACATTCCGAAAGACATCCTAGAAATCCTGCAGGGAGATACTTGCAAAATGGAGGAATTGCAAACTAACTTTGCTTTCTGATGGCCTGAGCGATTATAAATTCAACTTCTTCTCGCCATCTAGTTTTAAAGAGTGTGCTTATTCCCACAGGATGTTGAGAACCAGCTCAAAGGTTGGGGGTGATTTTGCTACATGTTGTAAAGCAACGGGCAAAATTGATCTCTAGTCATGCTGGCTGCATCTTCCCCGAATCATGAACGAAGTGCGAGCAATCTCCAACAAAAACCTGGGATCCGGGTACAACAATTCCACATCTTTACAAATTAGCCAACTGAATGCACCTACGAGTCAACGGCATCCACGGCAACGAAAACACAGTCAAGTCCCAGAGTCTTGATGAACTGAAGCTCAAGGCCCACTCTTACTCTTAAGAGCTTCCCCCTTCAAAGCGAACAGCAGCCACCAAGGGACTGCCTCGTTTAAGTCTTGCCCAACAGATATTTCCAAAGGTTAGAATGTGGAGGCCATTGTTACGAACCACAAAGGGAAAGGCACGTTGGATATTTCAGTTCAGGAGAAAGCAGGCCGACACATCGATAAAGGTTGCTGTTCTGTCCAACTCGGACATGTGCATACACCTCTGCACACAAGCACTCTGAGTCTTAATGAGAAAAGGCACCTGTGGTTGCACACAAGCACGCACGCGCCCCGGCTTTCTTACCAGTTCTCAGCATTGGGATCAATGCGCTCACACACAATGGTAGCAGTCGTCTGTGTCCGTCCATTGTCAACATCTTGTTGAACTTGCCACCGGTGTGGATCAATGACTCGAATGTCGATGATCTTCACACCTGGGGCAGCCTTAACTCTGCCGGGAAAGCAACAGAAATAGGTTTAGTCCTAAACAATTAAAGCAAAGAAGAGAGCAACATTCCCAAGTGCTAACAGATCTTTGTGTACTGCAGGGCCCCAGAGCAACAGCTGGATGGAGCTTTGACATGTCCCTCAGCCCTGGGAGAATACGGGACAATTTGTCCAAAGTGAATGAGGTCCTTCTCCCAAGCTTCTCCTATGGTCCTCCTCTTTTACTTGGAGGCTCAGTTGTGAGATTCTGTTCTGCAGTTAACACTGTATTTTTCCAGCCGATGTCATCCTAAATGTATTTATTTTATTTAGAAATTTTATATCGCCACTTACTCGCAACAAATTTCCCTTTCCAAAGCACTCATGCCCTTATCCCCTCGAGGCTCGACTACTGCAATGCTCTCTACATGGGGCTACCTTTGAAAAACGTTCGGAGACTTCAGGTAATGCAGAATGCAGCCGCGCGAGCAGTGTTGGGCTTGCCCAGAAATGCCCACATTTCAACATCACTCCGCGAGCTGCATTGGCTGCCAATTGGTCTCCGAACCCAATTCAAAGTGTTGGTTATGACCTATAAAGCCCTACATGGCATCGGACCAGGTTACTTACGGGACCGTCTGCTGCCCCATGAATCCCAGCGGCCGGTTAGGGCCCACAGAGTCGGCCTTCTCCAGGTCCCGTCAGCCAGACAGTGTCGCCTGGCGGGGCCTAGGGGAAGAGCCTTCTCTGTTGCGGCCCCGGCCCTCTGGAACCAACTCCCCCTGGAGATCCGTATTGCCCCCACCCTCTCCGCCTTTCGTAAATTACTTAAAACACACCTCTGCTGGCAGGCCTGGGGCAGTTAACATCTTGCCCCTAGCCAGTGTATGTCTGTGTGTATGTTGAATGATTGGTTTTTCTTTTAAATTAGGGGTTTTAATATATATGTATTTCTAATTGTTGATTTCTATTATGTTGTGAGCCGCCCTGAGTTCTCCGGAATAGGGCGGCATAGAAGTCAAATAAATAAACAAACAAATAAATAAATAAATAAATAAATATTCTTAAAAGCCGGTTGGAAATATGAATGAAGGCCAATCCTTCCTTCTCAATCCTACACTTTAAACCCAATGACTTTTCTCAGGTCAGAGAGGACCATGAGATAGATCCTAAGGAGCAAAATCCTAAGGCCCCTTTTTTCATTGGCAGGAAAGGTTGAAAGATTTTTAAGGACAAAAGGGGTGTGTGCGGATCCCCTTGGAGATTTAACACATTCGTTGTCTTCCAAGTGGGTGGGGAAAAAAGCCTAGGCTGAAAAATGGCTGGGTCTGCAACTAATTTTCCATTAGTCACAAGCTGTCCTTCTGTGCAGCTGGAGAATTCTGGATGGGCTTGTTTTCCACGCCTACTTCTCCATCCGTCTGTTTGAAATCTTGGGGCCTGTGTACTTTTTCCCACCTTTTCCTCCTGCAATTTACGTTGTCATGGCAAGGATATAATACCTGTGTTTCCCCAAAAATAAGACTGGGTCTTATTTTATTTTTTTCCTGCAAAAGAGGCAACAGGTCTTATTTTCAGGGGGGGTGTTTTTTGCTCAGCTCCTGCACTAATAATAATAATAATAATAATAATAATAATAATAATAATAATAATAATAATAATAATAATAATAATAATAATAATAATAATAATAATAATAATAATAGATAAAGTTGGAAGGGACCTTGGAGGTCATCTAGTCCAACCCCCTGCTCAGGCAGGAAACCCTACACCATTTCGGACAAATGGCCGTCCAGTCTCTTCTTAAAAACTTCCAGTGTTGGAGTATTCACCGTTTCTGGAGGCAGGTGGTTCCAGGAACGGATGACCTCCAGGATGAAAATTTGAAAATTTCAGAATGAAGGCAGGAGAATGGAATTCAAATGAGCAAACTCAATCACAGTCAACCCACACAGAGATCTGGAACTCTGGGATCGTCCCTGATAAAATTGCAGCATGTTTTTAATTTATCAGCTTTTCATTCTAGAATAACAGAGTTGGAAGGTACCTTGGAGGTCATCTAGTCCAACCCCCTGCTCAGGCAGGAAACCCTATGCCATTATGGACAAATGGCTGTCCAGTCTCTTCTCAAAAACTTCCAGTGTGGGAGCATTCACCGCTTCTGGAGGCAGGTTGTTCCACTGGTTAATTGTTCTGACTGTCAGGAAGTTTCTCCTTAGTTCTAGGTTGCTTCTCTCCTTGATGGGTTTCCACCCGTTGCTTCTTGTCTTGCCTTCAGGTGCTTTGGAGAACAGCTTGACTCCCTCTTCTTTGGGGCAGCCCCTGAGATATTGGAAGACTGCTATCATGTCCCCCCTCGTCCTTCTCTTCATTAAACTAGACATACTTAATTCCAGCAACCGTTCCTTATGTTTCATCTTTGTTGCTCTTCTCTGTACTCTTTCTAGAGTCTCAACATCTTTTTTACATCGTGGTGACCAAAACTGGATGCTGTATTCCAAGTGTGGCCTTCCCAAGGCCTTGTAAAGTGGTATTAATATTGCCCAGCAGTCCCACTTCTTCTCCACTTCTTCTGCAGCCAAACAAGCAGCTGCAGAATGCAGCTGCATTCTGGCCTGCATTTCGCAATCAGAGGCCTTTCTGGAAGGCCTCTGCAGCCAACTACCAAGCTATGGATTCATGGCTCAGTCCTCAGCTGCCGTGGCCTTTCCAGAAATGCAGGAGACGCGCAGAAGAAGAAGTGGGCCAGCAAGGAGAGGCTGGCTGCAAGCTGAATGGGTGTGGGGCGCATGGGGCAGATCCACACCCCCCAGCCCTGCCCTGGCTTGATTTTTAAGTGTGTGCCTCACCCCAAAACTAGGGCTTATTTTGGGGGTAGGGCTTATGTTAGGCCCACCTCCAAAAATCAAGCTAGGGCTTATTTTGGGGGGAAGCCTTACTTACTAAACAGGGTAGTTTATCAAAGATCTGGATTCCAGGCAAACAGCGTAACCTGGGAGCAGAACAACAACAAGCAGTCAATGTTTTTAGGAAAGCATCCAAGCAGAAACACTGCTGACAGGTATATCATGCTTTACTTATCAAGCTCACTGGAGGGCCAGGTAGGAAATTCCAGTCTAGAAAAACCATCCACCAGTGGAACAGCCTGCCCCCAGAAATTGTGGGTGCCCCATCACTGGAGACCTTTAAGAAAAGACTAGACAATCCCCCATCTGAGATGGTGTAGGTTCTCCTGCTGAAGCGGTGGGCTGGACTAGAAGACCTCCAAGGTCCCTTCCAGCGTCTATTCTATGCTATCTCCTCAGGCTACTCAGGTAAAAAGTGTATGTACCTGAAGAGGCCAAACTAAGAGATCAAGGAAACTCAAGAGCTGTTCCTTGCATTCTGCAAAGTCAGTAAATGCACAAAAATGCATGAATCAGGTGGACCTTCCTGGTCATCCCGAGGCAGAATAGAAGTAAGACCTTTAAGAGCTGGGGGGGGGGAGAAAAGCTGGTTAATCCTTGTGGTCCTCCAGCAATTTTTAATGAATTCCTTGTTGCAAGTATGAAAAAAAAAAAAAGCAAACCAAAAGAAGGCTTAATAGAATTGCTTTCCCAACCAGAGTTTATAGTGGTGGGGGCGGGGGGGAGAAAGAAAGAAAGAAAGAAAGAAAGAAAGAAAGAAAGAAAGAAAGAAAGAAAGAAAGAAAGAAAGAAAGAAAGAAAGAAAGAAAGAAAGAAAGAAAGAAAGAAAGAAAGAAAGAAAGAAAGAAAGAAAGAAATAGGAAGATCTATTTCTGAACAACTCCAAAGAGATGCCCTAACACAGGGGTTCTCAACCTTGGCAACTTTAAGACTTGTGGACTTCAACTCCCAGAATTCCTCAGCCAGCTTTGCTGGCTGAGGAATTCTGGGAGTTGAAGTCCACAAGTCTTAAAGTTGCCAAGGTTGAGAACCCCTGCCCTAACAGGCGCTGTTGTTGATGCGGTCATTGGGAGATCCGCCTGAAGAGAAATTTTGACGTGAAAGTAAAGTGGCTGGAAACAAGCCTGTTTAAATTTTTATGAACCACCGGCTTTACATTTGTGCGCAGCGGTGTCGGCTTGTACAAGCTTGTTTTTACATTGGATTTGAGAGGATGGTGTTTCTTTCCAGCTGGATTTTTTTATTTTTTATTTTAATCCACATGGCTCAGGGCCAAAACAAAAGAATTGAACTGAAGCAGGAAGTGGGAAATCAATCCCGCCAGTTGACAAGGCTAACAGGATTACGCTGCAATCTGGTGTCCGTTTACTCTTAGCAAGGAGGCCCACTGGTTCGGAAGCTCACTTACTCCCAGGTAAGGGAGTAGGCTGCAGCCCTTGGTCTATTTCAGCGGTTCTCCACCTGTGGGTCGGGATGCCATTTGGGGCCGAACGACCATTTCACGGGGGTCGCCAAACAACGCAGTCCGCCATTTTTTCCCCTTTTCCTTAGCTGTGCTACTCCCTCTTATTCTATTGGCTTTTGAAAGCCAATAGAATAGACTCTCTTGAATAGAGTCTAATTCTATTGGCTTTCAAAAGCCAATGGGAATTGTCCAGGCTGTCTCTGTCCTGCTGAGCCCGCCAAAAGTCCCAGTCTGCAAACGGGGCTGCAAGTTGTCTGCAGCGAAGGCGAGCTCTCCGGAAGTTTCCACCCCTCCCTGCTGAGCAACTACTAAAAATGTAAGTAAAAGAGGGCCAGGGGTGGGAGGTGGGAGGCCGGCGGGCGCAGGGAGAGTTGCTGGTGCGCATGGGGCCTGGCGGGTGCCTTACCTCCCTTGGGCTGGGCCAGCTGGTGGCCCAGCCGGTGGTCGCCCTGCGCCGTCGCTGCCCCTTTCCAGCTACTCCTCGGCCGGTGCAGGGGGCGGCACCACGCATGCGCGGTGCTCCCGGGCAGGGAAATAGTCCTCGACTTACGACCGGTTGGGTAGTCCGACTTACGACCAGTTGGGTAGTCCTCGACTTATGACCGGTTGGGTAGTCCTCGACTTATGACCGGTTGGGGGTCGTGGCATTAAAAAGGTTGAGAACCACTGGTCTATTAATAAAGCAGTCATTTGGAAAGGCAGAAGCCACAATGGACAAACTACCATTTCTAAACCGAGAAAAGCAAATGGATTTTTAGAGGTGTGGGGGGGGACTTATTTTTCCTGCTAGTTTTAAAAGCATCTTCACGTTAGTTAAAATGGGACGGGAAATGAACATCACGGCTTTGGGTGTGGACATTTTTTTTTTTTTTGAAAAGGCATTGAAAGATTTACCTAAAGAGCATTTTTTTTAAAAAAAAAGTTGTTCTTTCTGATTGACTTGGAAGGTAAGCAGGATGGGGCTCAGTTCAAACTCAGAAGGGAGACAAAAACCAAGGCTGTGTTTCTTCTCAGCCCATTAAGTACATGAGCAATGGCCAGACCGATTAGTATAACATGGCACAACAAAACTGCCAACATTAGATGTGATGTGATGTGATGTGATGTGATGTGATGTGATGTGATGTGATGTGATAGAGAGAGAGAGAGAGAGAGAGACAGAGAGAGAGAGAGAGAGAGAGAGAGAGAGAGAGAGAGACAGAGAGAGAGATGGAAGGATGGATGGATGGATGGATGGATGGATGGATGGATGGATGGATAGATAGATAGATATGGATAGATGGAAGGATGGAAGGAAGGATGGTTGGATAGATAGATAGATAGATAGATAGATAGATAGATAGATAGATAGATAGATAGATAGATAGATAGATAGATAGATAGATATGGATAGATGGAAGGATGGATGGATAGATAGACAGACAGATAGACAGATAGATAGAAGGATGGATAGAGATAGATAGATAGATAGATAGATAGATAGATAGATAGATAGATAGATAGATAGATATGGATAGATGGAAGGATGGATGGATAGATAGATAGATAGATAGATAGATAGATAGATAGATAGATAGATAGATAGATAGATAGATAGATAGACAGATAGATATGGATGGATGGAAGGATGGATGGATGGATAGATGGATAGATATGGATAGATGGAAGGATGGATGGACAGATAGACAGACAGATAGACAGATAGATAGATAGAAGGATGGATAGAGATAGATAGATAGAGAGAGAGAGAGATATAGAGATATGCAGATGACTCCATCTCAGATTTATTACACTTTTAACATCTAAATAAGGAGGATTCTATCCTATAGATTGAGACTGATCTGAGGTAATTTAATGGGAAGTTGGTTGTCGAAATATATAATCACATTTTTAGAACAATGTAATTACCCTGAGTGTAATTTCTTGCCAGTGGGTTTAAAAAGTGCAACATTCACCAATCTTGGGGTCTTGCATCAAACATGACAACCACAGCAAAATTAGCTTTAGGAAGGATGATAGAGCATTCAATTAAAAAAAAGGGCATTACAGGGGTTGGGGAAAAACAGCCGGGCACAGCAGAAAATGCAATGACTGTATGCTGACAATGAATGAGCATCAGTAAGAAGAAAACCTTGCCAAGCAAATTGGGATATTTCGCGTATTTTAAACACGAGCTCTTAAAAGCTGGCCTTTAGTCTTTGCATGAAATGAAGAAGCTGTTGTCAGTGTTGATGGATTTAAAACTGATTAATGGTAGAAAGAGAATGCTTTGGATCTACCTGTTGCAAGGAGGGAGGGCGGGAGGGAAGGAAGGAAGGAGGGAAGGAAGGAAGGAGGGAGGGAAGGAAGGAAGGAGGGAGGGAGGGAAGGAAGGAAGGAAGGAAGGAAGGAAGGAAGGAAGGAAGGAAGGAAGGAAGGAAGGAAGGAAGGAAGGAAGGAAGGGCAATGGATGGAAACTCATCAAGGAGAGAAGCAACCGGGAGGGAGGGAGGGAGGGAGGGAGGGAAGGAAGGAAGGAAGGAAGGAAGGAAGGAAGGAAGGAAGGAAGGAAGGAAGGAAGGAAGGAAGGAAGGAAGGAAGGAAGGGCAATGGATGGTAACTCATCAAGGAGAGAAGCAACCGGGAGGGAGGGAGGGATGGAAGGAAGGAAGGAAGGAAGGAAGGAAGGAAGGAAGGAAGGAAGGAAGGAAGGAAGGAAGGAAGGAAGGATTCTTAGATTCATTTTAGTATCTGTCTGAGGTGCTGAAACTTTATACAGTACGAAAATATGTTTGCTGGACAGGTGGGTAGAAATCGTTGCTTATCACAAAAACTAATGATTGACCGTAAAGGTAGCAAGACGAATCTTGGTCAATCTGTATATGTCACTTCAGGACAGTGGAAATGTTTTCTTCTTTGGCAATTAGAGGAAAAATCTCTTATAACTCTTAACATTTCTTCAAAGAGAATTGGATAGTTGCAAAGACAAAGATTCTGAAAGATATAAAACCATTCTCCTTCCTTCCTTCCTTCCTTTCTTCCCCTACCTTTCTATCCTCTCTCTTCCTTGCTCCCTCCCATCCCTTCCTTCCTTTCTTCCTTATGTCCCTCCCTCCCTTTCCCCTCCCATCTCTTTCCCCTTCCTTCCTTCCTTCCTTCCTTCCTCTACCTTTCTACGTCTCTCTCTCTTCCTTGCTCCCTCCCATCCCTTCCTTCCTTTCTTCCTTATGTCCCTCCCTCTTTCTCTCCCCTCCTTCCCTCCCATCTCTTTCCCCTTCCTTCCTTCCTTCCCCTACCTTTCTACGTCTCTCTCTCTTCCTTGCTCCCTCCCATCCCTTCCTTCCTTTCTTCCTTATGTCCCTCCCTCTTTCTCTCCCCTCCTTCCCTCCCATCTCTTTCCCCTTCCTTCCTTCCTTCCTTCCTCCTTTGTATTTTCAAGTCTTCCAAGTTTAACAGACCAAGATACTTCCAGCCTGAGCTCAGGGGAACATGTGCAAATTAGTGGAATTCCTTGTCTGGATCTGAGTCATCTATCTAGACCTCTTTTGGATTAAAAAAAAACAACAACAAACCTCTGGCTAAATATGCAGACGAGCACAACCGTGACCCTCCTCCACTAATGATTAAAAGAGAGAAGTTCAGCCATTCAGGGATATGTCAGGAAGATTTACCATCAGAAGAGTAAGGCTCTGGGGTTGTCAACAATTCCTTGGGAGGGGCCACATCAACATGCCATCCTTAACCTCACACCTGGTGGTCTTAATACATCCTGGCAGGATTGAATTCTCCGTCCTTCTGCAAGCAGGATACCAGCCCTCTCTGAAGGGAGAGGGAAGGCACTGCCATTTCCCACAACCACACGCCCAAGGGAGTTGTCACAGCTGATCATGTCCATTTCTTATTCCCAGCTGCCCTCTGTCAGTCACGCTCACGAGAGTGTGGAAATTCAATTTGTCAACTGGTGATCCTTAAGTGATCAATAATTACCTGTAATTAAGCTGCCGTTTCAATGCTAGGGCAAAAGAGGAGGTGTCTAGAATGAGAGATTGAAGGCGGAAGAGAGAGCCCGGGAGATCCTTTCCTTCAAATCAATTTCCCTGCCTCCGATCAGTAAAAAAAAAAAAAAAAAATGGCAGAAAACAAGGGGTTTCTAGTCCTCAGTTGTGTTGGCAGCCTCAAGAAAGGCCATTTTTTTCCCCACAAGAAAAAAAAAAGACTGTGCTTGGACTTAGAATTTAAATTTGAGAAAAATTTATGTAACGAAGAAGATTGCAGAGATGCAGTCATTAAATATGTTTTCTTGGGGAATTTATATTAACAGCTATAAATCTGGGGAAGAGTGGCTTTTTTAAAAAAAAAAAAGTTGCGTCTGCTTAGAAAAACTGCAGAGGAAAATGGTTGAGGCCAATGGACTAAAACACCAATCTGTTAACAAAGGAAATAAAACCACGGCAATCCTATATCTACCAACATAATAAACCCAAGTTAATTTACCATGTAAGGTATTTCCTTCTACATATGGGTAGGATGCAACTGCAATAAATATCTCCTTGCTATATTACGTATCCTACTCCAGACGCACAGTTCACAAAACATGTCTTTGCTTCATGGGGAAAAGTCTCACACCAATTTTTTTTAAAAGGGGGCATTTCCATTAACTAAATATGTTAATGCATTGGGGGGGCGAGAAAACCTGGGGCGCACTTGGAAGCATATCCGTGCTACTTTACCATTTTCCTCTTTGCTTTATTTTGCCCCCAAACAGACTGATTCAACGGGGTCATTCCAAGTCTATGTAAGAGAAGAGACTGGAGGCAGAGTCAAGAGAGGAATCAGCCTGGAGTTATTAAGTTGCCACAAAAGCTCTAAGTCCAAGCTCTCTTGAATCCCATTAATGCTTCTCTAGGTTAGTGTCAAAAAAGAAGAATCAGGACCACGCATGAAATTCTAGTTAATCTAGTTTATTGCTCTTGCCTATAGGGGAGACTTGACAGCTGTGATCCAATATTTGAGGGGCTGTCACAGAGAGGAGGGGGTCAACCTATTTTCCAAGGCACCTGAAAGCCAGACAAGGAATAATGAATGGAAACTGATCAAGGGGAGATTCAACCTGGAAATAAGGAGAAATTTTCTGACAGCGAGAACCATCAACCAATGGAACAGCTGGCCTCCAGATGTTGTGGGAGCTTCATCACTGGAGGCTTCCAAGAAGAGATTGGACTGCCATCTGCCAGAAATGGTGTAGGGTCTCTTGCTTGGGTGGGGAGGGTTGGACTAGATGACCTACAAGGTCCCTTCCAAGTCTATTTTGTATGTACAAGAGTCAACTAATGGCACTAGATAAAAGGAATTTAAGAAGGGATGAACTAAGAACAATTGCGGGAATGTAACAGCTCCAGGCTAATTCCTCTTTTGATTCCACCCCAGGCTCTGTCTGTTCTTCTACAGTCTATTAAAAAGGGAAAAAAACACCTGAACTTCATGTTCAAGAACATCTCTTTAAATAATAAAAAGCCACCATGTATTTAAACTTAGCCAGAAGCTTTTCTGCAAATTCCCACGCAAATAAGAATTAGAGACCAGAACTGCAAGCAGAAAGACTTATTGGAAGAAGCTTAGGGTAAAATAGAAACATTTTCTTTCCATTAAATTGGCCCTCAAAATAAGGGTCACGTCTATTTTTCGCTGAAGGTTGGCAGCCACGAAGATGGAAAGTGCAAAATTTATTAACGCTGCTCGAGCAGCGAGGGAAGGGGTATTTTTTTAAAATAAAAATAAAAATAAATAAGCCTCACCCCAAAGGTCAAATCATAACATTTTCAGGTGGGACTGGGGGAGGATGACAATCCCTATTAAAATGTAAACCTCGTTCCTTGCCGAAATTAAAAAATGAAAATGGCAGCTCTTGAGCCCAGAATGCAAAATTTGCCCGCCATGGCAAATCACAGCCTGGCAAAGAAGTGGTTAGACAATCCGTATGCGGTTTTTCTTCAGATAATAAATCTCTGATGGTGGACACATTTCTGAATATAATAAAACAGGGTTGAGGGCTACGTGAGTCTGTCAATTATACCAGCAAGGACGGGAGGTGGCAGGTCCCATTCATGATGCCTCGTTTCAGAACATCTGAAGATGTTCACCTGATCTTCTGCACACGGAAAGGAGGACAATGGCACGCATGGAAACAAGAAGACTATCTAGATCAGGGGTCTTCAAACTTGGCCCTTTTATGACTTGTGGACTTCAACTCTCAGAATTCCTCAGCCAGGCATGCCTGGCTGAGGAATTCTGGGAGTTGAAGTCCACAAGTCATAAAAGGGCCAAGTTTGAAGACCCCTGATGTAGAGAAGGAACCATGGCCCCTTTATGACCTGTGGACTTCATGGCTGGCTCAGGAATTCTGGGAGTTAAAGTGCATAGGTCATTAAGGAGGGGGGATAGTTTCCCCACCTGTGATCTAGAGAAAAACCTGGTGTTCTTCTCTTGAATCTCTTTTTCCATATAGATTTAGAATGGATTTAAAACCTTCACGCATGTCTATTTGGACTACATAAGATCCAAAATCATTCAGTTCCAAGAGGACGCCGTGTCAGAAGAGCACAGTTAGCAACTGATCTCTCCACTGTGGACCAAAGTCTGTAAGAATTTACATATGTCCAGTCCTTAGGGTGGTCTTAATGTTGAAGGCCATGAATAAATGTCACCTGGATGTAGGAGGAGGAGTTTGAATGGCGGAACTGTGGTTATTTCTCTCAAAATGTTTCTTAGGCAAGAAAAAGCAAATGCACAGGTATAGTATAGGGGGTACCTTGCTCAATACTAGAAACTGTGAGAGGGATCTCGGTGTCCTAGTGGACAATCCCTTAAACAGGAGCCAGCCGTGTGCTGCAGCTGCCCAAAAAAGCCAACACAGTGCTAGGCTGCATTAACAGAGGGATAGAATCAAGATCACGTGAAGTGTTAATACCACTTTACAAGGCCTTGGTAAGGCCACACTTGGAATCCTGCATCCAGTTTTGATCTTTTTTACCACGATGTAAAAAAGATGTTGAGACTCTAGAAAGAGTGCAGAGAAGAGATGATCAGGGGACTGGTGGCTAAAACATACAAAGAACGGTTGCTGGAATTGGGGATGTCTAGTTTAAAGAAGAGAAGGATGAGGGGGGACATGATAGCAGCATTCCAGTATCTCAGGGGCTGCCCCAAAGAAGAGGGAGTCAAGCTATTCTCCAAAGCGCCTGAGGGCAGAAGAAGAAGCAACGGATGGAAACCAAGCAAGGAGAGAAGCAACATGGAACTAAGGAGAAACTTCCTGACAGTGAGAACAATTAACCAGTGGAACAACCTGCCTCCAGAAGTTGTGAATTCTCCAACACTGGAAGTTTTTAAGAAGAGACTGGAGAGCCATTTGTCCGAAATGGTATAGGGTTTCCTGCCTAAGCAGGGGGGTTGGACTAGATGACCTCCAAGGTCCCTTCCAACTATTATTATTATTATTATTATTATTATTATTATTATTATTATTATTATTATTATTATTATTATTATTATTATTATTATTAAGGCTCATCGCACAGTCAGCCAGATGTTCAGACTGGCTTTGGCATTTTTGTCTACCTATCCTTACCAAGGACCTGGGATAGGCAGATGTGGATGTCTGATGTTATTACAGATCTCGTCGGGGATGGAAGCAGTTCCTACTAAGGCTGCCTTTTGCAATTGACTAATAGCGAATTTGTCAATGCCAATGGTGTTCAAGTGGTGCTCCACGTGTTCAAGTGGTGCTTTATTATTATTGTTGTTGCTGCTGCTGCTGCTTCTGTTATTGTTATTATGTTGAGAAAAGATGAATCTAGATGGTTGGGGGAGGTGGGCTACCGTGTTTCCACAAAAAAAGACTCAACTGGAAAATAAGGCCTAGCATGATTTTTCAGTAAGCTCATAATATAACCCCCCCCCTCAAAAAAATAAGCCCCAGTTAAGATTGTCAGCCAGATGGATGCATTTAGTACCGTATTTCCCCAAATATAAGCCCTAACCGGAAAAAAACCTCTAATGCATCTTTTGGAGCAAAAAATTAATACAAGACCCAGTCTTACTTTTGGGGAAAATATGGTAGTGTTTCTTTCCTCAAACTAAGCTGCCTCACAATGCTGTTGTGAAGAGAAAATGGGAGGATAAGAAGCTAATATGCTGTTCTGGAACCCACAACTATCCTCGGAAAGTGTAAACAATAATAATAATTTTAAGGTTGGGGGGAAAAAATGAAACTCAATTCCTCACTCTACCTCCTCTAGATGGAATTAGATTCCTCTTGCTTTGTGTATTTTTTTAAAAGAGAGACCAATAGTCATTAGCTTCCGTAAATAAGGTCATTTTTACACAAAGCAGTTTCTGTGTGTGTTAATTTCCTTCTCTGCAGAAGGAAGAGAAGGGGAAAAAAAAAAGACAAATAGCAATGGGACTAGAAATTTAATCTCCTGGCAATTTTGAACTTTTAATAAAGGCGGTTACGCTTCGATCTGAACTAGATGGGGGGAGTTTGTGGGTTGCCTTGTGAGGGAACACAACGATGCAGTTTGAAATACAGAAATAGCCATCTGGTCCCTGGGCAGATCCTGGATTCCTACTGATAGTATCTTACAGAGTATATGATACTATTTATGTTTGATGCAGCTTTGCATAGACTGTAAGATACTATCCTTGTCCAGAAAAAACCCCTGTCCTAACACAGACTTCATCCAGAGCAGTGTTTCTCAACCTTGACAATTTTAAGGCATGTGGACTTCAACTCCCAGAATTCCACAGCCAGCAATGCTGGCTGTGGAATTCTGGGAGTTGAAGTCCACATGCCTTAAAATTGTCAAGGTTGAGAAACACTGGTCCAGAGGGACAGACAGGCCAACAGACAGACAGAAAAGCACATAGATGGAGACAGCCGGCTAAGTGGATGGACAGACTGAGGGACAGGCAGACAGACGGATAGATAGACAACGAGGTCGATTGACGCATGGAGGGACAGTTGGGTGCACAAATGGATGGGTGGACAAACAGGTGGAGAGACAGACAGCCCTTGTCGGCATTTTCTGCCTCCCTGAAATGGGATGTAAGTGGAGATTCATCGCCTGCTAGATTCATCCAAACTGTCAAACTTCTGTTTGAGCCAAATTTAGTTGATATAATGTTTATTTTATCAAACCTTCTTTTTTAGGTCACTTTATTATTAAAGCCTTGTGGTTGTTGTTGTTTTTAACGTCTAGACTACTTTCCTTCTAAATAATTCAAGGGAGAAGATATGCTGCTCTTCCAAAGGAAGCCAGATAGATTTTGGACAGTTGTTTTTTTTTCCGCAAAGCTAAGAAAAGCTCTGGTTGAAAACTTTGAAGGCGAATCCTATTTTAAGCATTTGTGTTTTTTTTTCCCCTTTGGATTTTTGAATTTTCATTGGGAATGGTTTTGAGAAGGAAAATGGCATGCTTTGGGGAGATTGGGGGGGAGGCAGGGGCTTTAACTGGCTTCCTCGTCAATTCTATGTATGCCTTCAAAATAATCTGGACTGAAACCAATAGGAAAGATGAAGAGTCTAGAACAGGGGTCCCCAATCTTTTGGGCACCAGGGACCGGTTCCGTGGAGAGAGGTTTTTCTGAAGACCGGAGAGTGCGTGCTTTTGTGTGCTGCCTGCATCCCACAGATGGGGCTTTGTTTGTGCGGACCGGTTGCTGGCATGCTGCAGCCCGCTACGGGTCCGCAGACTGGGTCTTGGGGACCCCTGATCTGGAACCTTCTAGCAAAGGAAGGAAGAAGGGGAAAGGGGAAGGGGAAGGGGAGGAGGAGGAGGAGGAGAAGAAGAAGGAGAAGAAGAAGAAGAAGAAGAAGAAGAAGAAGAAGAAGAAGAAGAAGAAGAAGAAGAAGAAGAAGAAGAAGAAGAAGAAGAAGAAGAAGAGGAGGAGGAGGAGGAGGAGGGGGGGGGGAGGAGGAGGAGGAGGAGGAAGAAGAAGAAGAAGAAGAAGAAGAAGAAGAAGAAGAAGAAGAAGAGGAAGAGGAGGAGGGGAGGGGGAGGAGGAGGAGGAGGAGGAAGAGGAGAAGAAGAAGAAGAAGAAGAGGAGGAGGAGGAGGAGGAGGAGGAAGGGGGTTCCTTCCTCCTAGCAACCTTCTAGGTCAGTGGTGGTGAACCTATGGCACAGGTGCTGGTGGCGGCACTCGGAACCCTCTCTGTGGGCACACGTGCCGTTGCCCCACCCTTACCTCCCCCCACGACCCCCTCCTCACCAGCAGTCCCCCTGGAGGAGTCGCCCCCGAGCGTGGCCCACGCGGAGCAGCGCAGCCAAGGACATGACAGCCAGGCAGCATAGACAAGACTCTGCCCTCACGCCCCATCATGCACAGTTGATGCTGCGGGCAGAGGGCATGGCTGCTATGGTGCTGCTGGGCTGCCTGGGCGTTTCTGTGGTGGGCCCTGGAGGCAGTGAGTGGCCCTGCGGGCAGGTGGAGTGGGGGCGGGGCAGGAGGTGGAGCGGGGGCGGGGCCAGTTTTTGGGCACTCGGTCTCTAAAAGTTTCGCCATCACTGTCCCAGGTGCCAGCTAGGTGGTCAAGCTGCTGTTTCCCATTCAGAAGGGGCCTTGCTTGCTGAGATCCCAAGAAGCGAAGCCATCCACCTGGAAGGAGCTTAAACTTGGGGAAACACAACTACAACCACAGCAGCCAATTTCAGCTCTCCTTCCCAGCTCTGCTCTGAGATCACCAGAAGCCTCAAACATGCTCTGGGGCCAAGCACCTCCTTAACCAGAAGACATTTCTGGTGGATTTCTCTTCCTGCTGCTCAGAGGTTGCTTGTCCTCCCTCCCTTTCTCTTGAAGACGCCGGAAAACCTCCCATTCCAAATTCAGGATTAAAAAATCAAGGCCATCTGTCTGGTGGCAGACGAGAAAGCTTTGCCTACCGGATAATACTTTTTCCTCCCCTGGCTGCCTTGCCGTACACATCTTTCCTCCTTTCGGCACACGGGCTCATGTTGATGAATCTTAATTCATAATACTCCCTCTCCCTCCAGACTCTAGCGATTGGTACAAGCCAGCACCCTTGTAATACTGGGCGTCTCGCATTAATTTGGTGTAATCTATCGCATGAAGAGGGAACAGCGAAGGGGTTCTGTTTTCCACAGCGCTGGGCCAGAGAGACCTACGCAAACGAGAGGCTGGTAGTAAATACTGAGCAGTAACAGATAAGGGGAGCCTGCCTGATTTTTGACCTTGCAAACAGAAGCCGTGCAAACATCTGGGCTTTTGCTAGTACCTGCTAAGAATTGTCATCTTGGGAGTGGGGTTAAACCGTGACAGGAAGAGCTTTCCACTTGGATTAGACCAAGGACCCATCTGACACAGCTTCCCTGGATCCTAGTGGCCCTAAAGTGCCTTCAGGATGATCCCAAGCATGGCTAATAGTCATTCCCTTCTTCCAGGGTGGGTCTCCAGGTAGTATTTTGGAGATCCTGCCTCTGAATCTAGAGTTTTGGCCCATCTGTGGACTTCCTTCACTGAAGCTTATTTTTTTAAAACAAAAAAAAAAAACAAGCAAATTTGGAACTGTAGGACCATCACCCAAAAGGTTCTGTGGCCTCCAGGTTTTGAGGTTAAACTTCAGATGAAAGCTCTCACCTGGAGGAGTGGGGAAGGAAGGAAGGAAGGAAGGAAGGAAGGAAGGAAGGAAGGAAGGAAGGAAGGAAGGAAGGAAGGAAGGAAGGAAGGAAGGAAGGAAGGAAGGAAGGAGGGAAGAATTAGAGGGAGGGAGGGAGGAAGGATTGGAGAGTGGGAGGATAATGGAGGGAGGGAAGAAGGAAGGAAGGATTGGAGGGAGGGAGGGAGGGCAATGGAGGGAGGAAGAATTGGAGAGTGGGAGGGCAATGGAGAGAAGGAAGGTAGGAAGGTAGGAAGGAAGGAAGGATTGGAGTGAGGGAGGGAGGATAATGGAGGGAGGGAGGGAAGGAAGGAAGGAAAGAAGGAAGGAAGGAAGGAAGGAAGGAAGGAAGGAAGGAAGGAAGGAAGGAAGGAAGGAAGGAAGGAAGAATTGGTGGGAGAGAGCAATGGAGGGAGAGAGCAATGGAGGGAGGGAAGGTAGGAAGGAAGGAGTGGAGGGAGGGAGGAAGGATAATGGAGGGAAGGAAGGAAGGAAGGATTGGAGGGAGGGAGGGTAATGGAGGGAGGGGGAGAGGGTAATGGAGGGAAGGAAGGAAGGAAGGAAGGAAGGAAGGAAGGAAGGAAGGAAGGAAGGAAGGAAGGAAGGAAGGAAGGGAAGAAGGTTCCAAGACTTGCCTCTTTCTGAAAAGTGAAGAAAAGACAACAACCACCTGCATCCACCTTCCTTTCTTTCCCCAACCGAAGCCTGCCCTTCCCTCTACCTCCCGATAGAGTCAAATCCTTAGCAAGAGGACAAATTACCCTCTAAGATCCAAGGCCCATTATTCATGTAGTTTTACAGCCCCCTGCCAGCCAACACCAAAGAGACAACTCCCCTACAGCATCTCGTAAAGATGACTTAGCCCCCCCCTCCACCCCCAAGAAACCCATTTGCATTTTTATCGTTTCCGTTTCGCCTCATCCTGGATGCAGGCTGCATTATATATTTATAACCGCTGAACGGTTTCCAGCCAAGGAGAGTTTGCAAACTGTGTCTCTGCGTGTTCATTAACATTAC
Organism: Bothrops alternatus; assembly: GCA_034064705.1. Lineage (NCBI taxonomy): Eukaryota > Metazoa > Chordata > Lepidosauria > Squamata > Viperidae > Bothrops > Bothrops alternatus. The sequence continues at coordinate 180,250 of JARGCV010000659.1, forward strand.
AAATATTTGACTATTATTTCGTACAGCCTGGTCTGCTCACTGTAGTAGAGCATCCTAATGGATCTTGTGTGCCTTGGAATGCTCCCAGCAGGGAGAGCACTCTCTCTCTCTTCTTTCTTTCTTTCTTTCTTTCTTTCTTTCTTTCTTTCTTTCTTTCTTTCTTTCCTTTCTTTCTTTCTTTCTTTTTCTCTCTTTCTTTCTTTCTTTTCCCGTTTCTCTGTCAATATATTAATTTCCCAGATTTCATTTTAAATATGTAAGCACCCAAGCATTAACACCATGAGAGATACCAGTTTGATTCATCTCCTTCCAATACGATGTGGGGGGGAGGAGGGAGGGACTGATACTCTGGGCGTATTTTTTCACTGCAAAGTTTACAGACAAGGAGATCGATGGCGTCCTTGCCTCTAGTTCTCATTAACTCTGCAATCTATGGTCTTGCCCTAGAGAGAGTCGTGGCCTTTGGTGTAGAAATATTTTTTCAAGCCAAGCAACACAGCGGGACATACATTCGAGGAGTGCGGGTGATGTGAAGGTCATGCCGTGACCTTTTGGGCTGAATGGGATTATGACATCCGGTGGCTGGAATTCCCTAAGGTATGTTATATGGGAGAAGGGGGGAGTTGGAAAGAACATAAGAAGAAGGAGAAGAGGGGGAGGAGGAGGAGGAGGGGAGAAGCAGGAGCAGAGCAGGAGAAGGAGAAAAAGGAGAAGAAGCAGGAGAAGGAGAAGGAGGAGAAGGAGAGCAGGAGAAGGAGAAGAAAGAGAAGGAGACCAGGAGGAGAAGCAGGAGGAGGAGAAGAAGGAGAAGCAGAAGCAGAAGTAGGAGAAGGAGAAGCAGGAGAAGGAGAAGCAGGAGAAGGAGAAGAAGGAGAAGCAGGAGGATGAGAAAAAGGAGAAAAAGGAGAAGCAGAAGTACGAGAAGGAGAAGCAGGAGAAGAAGCAGGAGGACAGCAGGAAAAGAAGGAGAAGGAGAGCAGGAGAAGGAGAAGGAGGAGAAAGAGAAGGAGAGGAGGAGGAGGAGAAGCAGGAGGAGGAGGAGAGCAGGAGAAGCAGGGAAGAAGGAGAAGGAGGAGAAGGAGAAGAAGGAGAAGAAGGAAAAGCAAGAGGAAAAGGAGAAGCAGGAGAAGGACAGCAGGAGAAGGAGAAGCAGGAGAAGAAGGAGAATTTTTTTTGCTGGTCTTGCACTTTGTGGTCACATACATGGGCACTCAGGACCAGAGACACAAACCCCACTGCCTACTTTGCAGTATGTTAAAGCATCTGCCGAGGAGACTGATTAATGGGCCCTTCCTTTGCTTTGACCATTAATCAAAAGCCATTTACTGAGAAACGGCTACAAACCCATAGATTATTTCTATTCCATGAGAAGGAAAGGAAGGTGGAAACTCCAATCCCCCAGCTATGCAAAGGAGGAGGAAAGCTTAGGGGAAGAGAATAAAGCAAGCTTTCTCACAGGAAGACAAGCCTGACAGCTGCCTTAGTCAGCAGCCCAAACTTTGCAACTGGATGGTTTTCGCTGATGTTGACAGGCTTTTCATCTTCCATTGATAAATATTTGTTGGGGAAAGTGCCGGCATGTCAAAGTAAATCGTTGTATCTGGAGAACAAGCACCCTCCTCGCCGCCCTTCTTGGGATGTGGGTCATTTTGTTGGCTATTTGGTTGAGTTGGCCATTTCTGTTGGCCGGGTCCACAGGCCAAGGGTTCAAATGTACTGATTTATTACTGAAACCTAGGCATGGGAATCTCCTCGACTAAGGATTTGCACCTGGGTAAACCAGATAAGTTTCAAGGGCATTCAAGGAGGGCTGGATCATGTCCTCTTGTGACTACGTAGAGATTCTAAGCTGACTCCTCATTCTGGCTCTGCCAGTCTCTCTCCTACTTCCGCAGGGCCAGGAGGAGAAAGCCAGGGGGAGAAGTCAAATGAGGAATCAGTTTAGAGTCTCTAAGCAGCCACAAGAGGACAAGGTCCCACCCCGGCCCAAATGTACTTTTACCTAGGTGCAAACTCTTGGTTGAGAAGATTCCTATGCTTATGGTTTAAGACTAGACTAGACTAGACTAGACTAGACTAGACTAGACTAGACTAGACTAGACTAGAATAGAATAGAATAGAATAGAATAGAATAGAATAGAATAGAATAGAATAGAATAGAATAGAATAGAATATAGGATGGGATGAACAGAACAGAACAGAACAGAATAGAATAGAATAGAAGAATGGAATGGAACAGGGAACAGAACAGAACAGGACAGGACAGGACAGGACAGAACAGAACAGAACAGAACAGAACAGAACAGAACAGAACAGAATAGAATAGAATAGAATAGAATAGAATAGAATAGAATAGAATAGAATAGAATAGAATAGAATAGAATATAGGATGGGATGAACAGAACAGAACAGAACAGAATAGAATAGAATAGAAGAATGGAATGGAACAGGGAACAGAACAGAACAGGACAGGACAGGACAGGACAGGACAGGACAGAACAGAACAGAACAGAACAGAACAGAACAGAACAGAACAGAACAGAACAGAATAGAATAGAATAGAATAGAATAGAATAGAATAGAATAGAATAGAATAGAATAGAATAGAATATAGGATGGGATGAAGAGAACAGAACAGAACAGAACAGAATAGAATAGAATAGAAGAATGGAATGGAACAGGGAACAGAACAGAACAGAACAGAACAGAACAGAACAGAACAGAATAGAATAGAATAGAATAGAATATAGGATGGGATGAACAGAACAGAACAGAACAGAACAGAACAGAATAGAATAGAAGAATGGAATGGAACAGGGAACAGAACAGAACAGAACAGAACAGAATAGAATAGAATAGAATAGGAATTCAGATAGACTAGACTAGAATAGAATAGAATAGAATAGAATAGAATAGAATAGAATAGAATAGAATAGAATAGAATATAGGATGGGATGAACAGAACAGAACAGAACAGAATAGAATAGAAGAATGGAATGGAACAGGGAACAGAACAGAACAGAACAGAACAGAACAGAACAGAACAGAACAGAATAGAATAGAATAGGAATTCAGATAGACTAGACTAGAATAGAATAGAATAGAATAGAATAGAATAGAATAGAATAGAATAGAATATAGGATGGGATGAACAGAACAGAACAGAACAGAATAGAATAGAATAGAAGAATGGAATGGAACAGGGAACAGAACAGAACAGAACAGAACAGAATAGAATAGAATAGAATATAGGATGGGATGAACAGAACAGAACAGAATAGAATAGAAGAATGGAATGGAACAGGGAACAGAACAGAACAGAACAGAACAGAATAGAATAGAATAGGAATTCAGATAGACTAGACTAGACTAGACTAGACTAGACTAGAATAGAATAGAATAGAATAGAATAGAATAGAATAGAATAGAATAGAATAGAATAGAATAGAATATAGGATGGGATGAACAGAACAGAACAGAACAGAATAGAATAGAAGAATGGAATGGAATGGAATGGAACAGGGAACAGAACAGAACAGAACAGAATAGAATAGGAATTCAGATAGACTAGACTAGACTAGACTAGACTAGACTAGACTAGACTAGACTAGAATAGAATAGAATAGAATAGAATAGAATAGAATATAGGATGGGATGAATAGAACAGAACAGAACAGAACAGAATAGAATAGAGCTGGAAGGGACCTTGGAGGTCTTCTACTCCAGCCCCCTGCTCAAGCAGGAGAATCTATACCATCTCAGATAAGTGATTGTCCAATCTCTTCTTAAAAAGCTTCAGTGATGGAGCGCCCATGATTTCTGGTGGCAAGCTGTTCCACTGGTAAATTGTCCTCACTGTCAGAAAGTTTCTCCTTAATTCCAGGTCGCTTCTCTCTTTGTTCAGCTTCCAACCTTTGTTTCTCGTCCTTCCCTCTGAGGCTCTGGTGAATAACGTGACCCCCTCTTCATTGTGGCAGCCCCTCAAATACTGGAGCACTGCTATCCTGTCTCCCCTGTTTCTTCTTTTCTTTAGACTAGCCAAACCCAAGTCCTGCAACCGTTCTTCGTATGTTTTAGTCTCCAGGCCTTGGATCGTCTTAGTTGCTCTTCTCTGAATTTTTTCCAAAGTCTCAACATCTTTTTTGTAGTATGGTGACCAAAATTGGTTGCAGTATTCCAGGTGTGGTCTTACTAAGGCTTTATAAAGTGGTACTAACACTTTGCATGATCTTGATTCTATGCCTCTCTTTATACAACCCAGAATTGTATTAACTTTTTTGGCTGCTGCTGCACACGGCTGGCTCACGATCAAGTGATCATACACTAGGACCCCAAGGTCCCCCAAGGTTTTGATCAATAAATCAGCCATTTTGAAGCAATTTTGGCATTTGGACCTGGTTCTTTGTGCCTGACGGGAAGCTTGTTATTGAACCAAAAACCATACATTTTGACCATGATGTGTCGTCCCGACACCCAGATTGCATAACGGAGTTGCGTGACTGCAGGATGCAAAGAGGCAAACAGCCTGCCATTCTGAGCACGAGAGGGAGGGGAGGGGAGGAGAGGGGAGAGAGGGAGAGGGAGGCTGTCATTCCTACCCCTGCAGCAAGATCTAGGGAGGGTGGAGAGACAATAAATATTTCTTTTTTAAAAAGCTTTTTTTCAGTAGAGAAAGTAACAACAAAAGGAGCAAAAGAACGCTTGATTGTACTGAGAAGTGACAGCTGTCGATACAATCGAGTGTGAAGCCTGCCATTCCTTGGGAAACAGTTCTACGTCTTTTACAGATCTCGCGTCTGCTTTGCTTCTGTTGCTTTCTTTTTCCTAGGAGCCAGACATGCACAAACAAGTTGAGCTGTAGGGCTTATCTGCATGGATGCTATTTCAGATGTATATACTCAGCTTTTTTTTAAAAAAAAAAGTACATGTCCAGACATGCATTATTTGTTGTTTTTGTTAGTTGCGAAGTCGTGTCCAACCCATCGCGACCCCATGGACAACGTTCCTCCAGGCCTTCCTGTCCTCTACCATCTTCTGGAGTCCATTTAAGCTCACGCCTCCTGCTTCAGGGACTCCATCCAGCCACCTCATTCTCTGTCGTCCCCTTCTTCTCTTGCCCTCCATCTTTCCCAGCATCAGGCTCTTCTCCAGGGAGTCCTTCCTTCTCATTAGGTGGCCAAAGGACTTGAGTTTCAACTTCAGGATCTGGCCTTCCTTCTAAAGAGCAGTCGGGGTTGATCTCCTCTAGGACTGACCGGTTTGATCGCCTTGCTGTCCAGGGGACTCGCAGGAGTCTTCTCCAGCACCAGAGTCCAAAGGCCTCCATTCTTTGGCGCTCAGCCTTTCTTAGGGTCCAACTTTCACATCCATACATTGCAACTGGGAAAACCATGGCCTTGACTATACGCACTTTGGTTGGCAGGGTAATGTCTCTGCTTTTTAGTACGCTGTCTAGATTTGCCATAACTTTCCTCCCCAGGAGCAAGCATCTTTTAATTTCTTGGCTGCAGTCCCCATCTGCGGTGATCTTGGAGCCCAGGAAGATAAAATCTGTCACTACCTCCATTTCTTCTCCATCTATTTGCCAGGAACTGAGAGGGCCGGATGTGAAAAAGTTTGCTAAAAAAAGGCAACCCATTTTGCAACATTTAACATTAGAAGTTTTGGTACCAAAAGGTAGACAGGTAGTCCTCAATCTGCAACCGTTCGCTTAGTGACTGTTCAAAGTTGGCCGCTTTTCTCACCTGTGACCATTCCAGCATCCCCTGTGGTCACGTGGTTTACATTTGGATGCTTGACAACCGACTCACGTTTATGACGGTTGCCATGTCCCGGGGTCCCGGAGGGAGGGTAGGGAGGGAGGCAGGGAAGGAGGGAGGGAGGGAGGGAGGGAAGAAAGAAAGAAAGAAAGAAAGAAAGAAAGAAAGAAAGAAAGAAAGAAAGAAAGAAAGAAAGAAAGAAAGAAAGAAAGAAAGAGAGAGAAAGTGAGGGAGGGAAGGAGGGAGGGAGGGAAGGAAGGAAAGGAAGGAAAGGAAGGGAGGGAGGGAAGGAAGAAAGAAAGAGAGACAGGAAGGGAGGAAGGAGGGAAGGAAGAAAGAGAGAGAGAGGAAGGAAGGGAGGGAGGCGGGGAGGCAGGGAGGCAGGGAAGGAAGGAAGAAAGGGAGGGAGGGGGGAGGGAGGGAGGGAGGGAGGGAAGGAAGGAAGGAAGGAAGGAAGGAAGGAAGGAAGGAAGGAAGGAAGGAAGGAAGGAAGGACCCTGAATAGCAAATCTCTTTCTAGCTATTCAGCATCTGAAACATATTTGCTATTTGAGGTTTCTTCCATGCCTTTTTTGCATCTTTCACCCTTTCATTTCACTAAAAAAATACGTTTGGTGAGATATTTCTGGCTAAAGACCATGATGAAAAACAAAGCTAAGGACATATTCCAAAGATAGATTTTTGCACTGTAGGGAAACAGACACAGGGGGGAAATGCCCTATTTTGATTCATAAATTCACATTACTCAGAATGGAATATATTACGCCCCACTTACAAGCCAACGTGATTAAAAACAATCAGTTATATTTGGGGGAAGCAAGAGAGAAGGCAGGCCCATCTATCGGACCAAAAGACAAGAGAAATTTTATATATAAAATACCCCCTGGTCTTTAGACTCATTACTACGGGGCTGAAAACAAATCAGTAGAGCAAGTAAGAAAACTTGTATGCATTTGATGCTAGAGGTGCCACGACATTTATTTCCCTCTATGTCATTCAGTGCCAGAGGTATAAACTGCAAATCAAATAAATTAATCACGATCGAGTTAATAATACTGAAAAAGCCTCAGGAGAGATGCTGGTTTACTCAAGTCTTTTTGTGCAGCCAATTTAAAGACTTTGGACAAATCTCAATAATTAGATTTTACTGGTCAAAATTGAGGGTTAGGCAGTTTCCACGGTGTTGCTGGCTTGTACCGATGGCGCCTCAAAGGTGCTTTTCCAAAAAGCAACTGGACTCCCTTTGTTTTTATTTCAAGATGTTTTGCTTGTCATCCAAGAAGCTTCATCAGTTTTGGCACGTTCTGAAGCTTCTTGGACGAGAAGTGAAGTGTCTTCAAATAAAACTTTTAAAAACCCATTTATGCCGACAGGCTTGGGGGGTATGAACTTTGTTCTGCCCCCGGGCCGAGGAATCGCCTTCCATTGCTGAGTGTTTATTTGATTGTGTTTGCTTGTTGTATGTGTCGATTTTTTAATTGGATGTAATTATTGTTATTGATTTTATCTATGTCTATGTTCTTGTTGTGAGCCGCCCCGAGTCCTGGGAGAGGGGCGGCATACAAATTTAATTAATAAATAAATAAATAATAAATAATTAAAAAAAAAACAAAAGAAATCCAGTTGCCTTTTGGGAGGAAAAAAAACACCTTTGAGACAACCACGATCTGGATGACTGAGAATCTCCACAGATATATTGAGATGGTCTCCTAACTTGAGATCTACTAACGGTGACTACGTTAGACACGTTTTTCATTAACCAATAAGGGAGAAATAATGGAGGAACAGGAAAAGGAGAGCCTTATGCTGGATGCAGAAATGAAAAGGAAGGCCATCTAAAGACAGAAGGGCAGACTGAGAGCGTCAACGTAAAAGAAAAAGAGGCTACATTTTATAGATATTCTAACAAGGGACCTTATCTTCAAAATTACCAAGAGGAAACACAAGCAAGTTTTTCAATGACACCATTACAATGGGGTCACGGTCATTAAAGGATGCTGACTTAATCAAGAACATCTTTTTTATTATTCGGAGGTCTCTCTTTCGTCAAGACGAGTGTCACCATTGTGTTAATCAAGCAGCTATCAAGTTACTCGGCTTTCTTCTGACGATTTCGATAAAGCCGAGTGGTGTTTCTACGGGTTGGGTTGCGGGATTTAAATGAAAACTAAGTTCCGAGTATAGCTTAAAAACAGGATATAGATTATAATTACATGTGCTTGATGACTTTTGTAATTGTATAAATTTTAATCAGCAATATTATATTTAATTTGAACTTCATTTATATGATTTTGTTGCTGAATGAGTCCCGATCATTATGTTGTGTTTTAACCTTTGGAAAATTTGGAGAGAGGAGTTGCTCGGACGTTACTCCTGGTCTACACCTGAAGAGGGATGAGAGGGAAGAAAGAGTGAAAGAAGGGAGAAGGAAGTAGAAAGGTTGGAGGAGAAGTGGAGAGAAAGGGAAGGAGAGGGGTGGAGGAAGAGGGAAGTAGGAAGAGAAGAAAGGTAGAAAGAAGGTAGAGAAGAAAGAGGGTAGATGTGGTGATGGGGGAAATGGGCGAGCAACCCCAAAAGTTATGTGTAAGTATTTATCTCATTTTATTTATTGACTATATGAATTCTAAAGAATGTATGCTAACATCTTATAAATATTATGGTATATGTATCAGGGAGAGTTTTGGAATGAATTTGATAAAGTCTTAAAATAGGTTTAACAGAAATTCATGACAGAAATGGAATATATTAAATTTATATGTTTCTGGTTTGGTTTTGTTTTTCTTTTCTCTTTTTTTCTTTCTGTCTTGTGTGGGAGAGGGAAATAGAAAGATGATAAGTGAATGTATTAAGTTGAGTTGTTTATGTACGTTTTTATTCTGGAATTTTTGTTCACCCAACCACCACGGTGTGTTTTAAGCATTTATTGTTAAAATCATAAAATCAATAAAATATATTATCAGAAAACTAAGCTCCATTGGATTTGACCTACTTTGAAAGACGAGTGTGATCGGGAGTAAAGGTAACTCCTTGACTTACAAGCACAGGTGAGTCCAAAGTTTTGGTCGCTAAGTGAAACACGGGTTAAGTGAGTTTTGCTCCATTCAACCACCTTGCTTGCAACAGTTATTCAATGAATCCCTGCGGTTGCTCAGTTAGTAACATGGTTGTTAAGTGAATCTGGCTCCTCCCCGTTGACTTGGCTTGTTAGAAAGTCACAAAAGGGGAGTCACATGACCCCAGGACACCGCAACCCTCATAAATATGAGCCCTGTGCCAAGCATCCCAATTTTAATCACATGATCATGGAAATGCTGCAACGGTCGTAAATGTGAAAAATGGTCATCAGTCATTTTTAAGTGCTGTCGTAACGTTGAACAGTCACTAAATGTTGTAAGTCAAGGACTACCTATATTAATATGATTTATTTGCTGATGATGAATTGGCCTGTTTATTGTCAGCAGTCCACCTAAAAGCTACTTCTCCTTTCTAGATATTGCTCATAAGGCGCTTTTTTTAGTGCCATTGTAACTGCAAACAGACACTAAACAAGCTGTTGTAACTTGGGGAGTACCTGCACATCTAAATAGTAAGCTCAGGGATAGCTCCTGCACACATAGATCTACCCCTGCAGAGCCCAGAGATTATATCTCATGTTTTGGCGATGAGTTTCAAAAGAAAGTTAACACTGAACAAGCTTTCAAATTAATAGCTACAACAGGTTCTTCTTCTTTCTATAAATCTGGAATTCAGGGCAGACAAGTAGCTGAATACTGTGGCATAATGCTCAAGGGAAACAGTCAGTGACAACATGGTTTTTTTTAGAATGGAATGGAATAGAATAGAATAGAATAGAATAGAATAGAATAGAATAGAATAGAATAGAATAGAATAGAATAGAATAGAATAGAATAGAATAGAATAGAATAGAATAGAATAGAATAGAATAGAATAGAATAGAATAATAGAGTAGAGTAGAGTAGAGTAGAGTAGAATAGAATAGAATAGAATAGAATAGAATAGAATAGAATAGAATAGAATAGAATAGAATAGAATAGAATAGAATAGAATAGAATAGAATAGAATAGAATATAGAGCTGGGATCTTGGAGGTCTTCTAGTCCAACCCTCTACTCAAGCAGGAGAACCTATACCATCTCAGACAAGTGACTGTCCAGTTTCTTCTTAAAAACCTCCAGTGATGAAGTGCCCACGATTTCTGAAGGCAACTGATTGATTGTCCTCACTGTCAGGAAGTTTCTCCTTAATTCTAGGTTGTTTCTCTCTTTGGTCAGTTTCCAATCATTGTTTCTTGTCCTGCCCTCTGGTGCTTTGGAGAATAATGTGACCCCCCTCTTCTTTGTGGCAGCCCCTGAAATACTGGAACACTGCTATCATGTCTCCCCTATTTCTTCTTTTCTTTAGATTAGCCAAACCCAAGTCCCGCAGCCGTTCTTTGTCTGTTTTAGCCTCCAGGCCTTTGATCATCTTTTTGATGATCTTGGCTGCTTTGGTTCACCCCAATAATTACCAATCCACCAAGACATTTGATTCTTTTGGTTTCTAACAGCACGGGTCAATTTCTAAAGCACATACTTCTAACTCTTACCTTAGTGTAAACTGATCTACTAGAGAGCCACTGGCAAGTGAGACATGGAACATGACAAGATCTCCTTCCTTGACCGGGCCAAGTGGCAGACAGAGGAACAGGTTATTGTCAAGCTTCAGGGACGACTTCTTGAGCTTGCCTTGAGTTGGATAAAGAATAACGCTGCCAACTCTTTCCAGCGAGGCCATGGGCCCTTGGGCCTCATCCTGGCCTCCTGGCTGAAGAAAGCTCTCCAGCTCTGGATCTCCTGAAGGACAATCTTCCTCCAGCGCTGCATACATCCAACAGAAAAGCTCCACAGTGATCCCTTCCCAGGAGTTCTCCACCTCTTGATACTCTGAAGACAATGGCGTCAATGGAGTTGACAGCTCCGGGTTGAACCAAGCCGGTGGGAACTCCAGTTCTGCAACGCATAAGCCCAGATGACCTTTCAACCGGCAGTTGCCAACAATTACTCTGTCCTCCCTGGATGCCACCAACTGTACACAAGGTAAGATCTCAGCCGGATCGTGGTCTTCCCAATCTTTGCCAGCCACATAAAACAAAACCTGGACTTTGGGCCTGTTGGGATAGACCGAGCCGTCGAGGAGGCGGGATTGTAACTTCCAATGAAAAGTGAAGCGGTCAGGGAAGCTGAACAGAGGCGAGGTCAGCCAGAGGCTCGGAGGCATAATCTGCTCCACAGCAAAAGGGCCGTAAGTCGCGTTGAAGACAGGCAAATGGGTGGTTTTGTAAACCAGGAAAGGCTCCGTACGGGACTGCAAGCTGGCGTTTCTCACGATCTCTTGGTTGGTCTCTTTGAGGAAAAAGGAAGCATCGGTGTTGGAAAGATGGTAATTCACCGGGAGATAGACCGGCAAGCTGGCGAATCTTTGCAGGCCGTCGACGGTCCCACCTCGGCTCTCCACCACTGCAAGTAAAAGGGAGAAAAGTAACTTAAGGGGTAGCTTTTGCCTTATCCTTCAGGTCGTTCCACTCAAGAAGAACATGAGCCAACAGTTGACTGACACTTTTTGATAATGTGGGACCTATGATCCAAATCTGTCCTCCAATGCATTATTTGCTACCATTCAAGCCAAAATAACATCCAAGAAGTTGGATGTGATTCTGGAAGGGACCTTGGAGGGCTTCTAGTCCAACCCCTTGCTCAAGTAGGAGACCTTATACCATTTCAAACAAGTGTCTGTCCAGGCTCTTCTTAAAAACCTCCAGTGTTGGAGCAACCACAACTTCTGGAGGCAGGTTGTTCCACTGGTTAATTGATCTCACTCTTAGGAAGTTTCTTCCTTAGTTCTAGGTTGCTTCTCTCCTTGATTAGTTTCCATCTATTGTTTCTTGTCTCACCTTCTGGTGCTTTGGAAAATAAGTTGACCCCCTCTTCTTTGTGGCAGCCCCCTAGATATTGGAAAACTGGTATCATGTCACTCCTGATCCTTCTTTTTATTAAACTAGAATGTCCCTAAACTTTTCATTCAACTCCAAAATGTCTTGCAGTGTAAGATTTCCAGGGTTAACCACCACCATCCCAAGGGCTCAGCCCCCTCCCACAAAAAACACGCATGTAAAAATATTGTTAACAAATGTCCATCCATCATGGGCAGCCCATTGGTCACCATGAGCATTGTCAGTTCCTCAGACCAGTCAGGTTATACCAGTAAATTGGGCAAATCTAGTGAAAGAGACGCTGGAGAAGACTCCTACGAGGCGATCCAACCACTCAGTCCTAGAGGAGATCAACCTCGACTGCTCTTTAGAAGGAAGGCCAGATCCTAAAGTTGAAACTCAAGGACTTTGGCCACCTAATGAGAAGGAAAGACTCCCTGGAGAAGAGCCTGATGCTGAGAAAGATGGAGGGCAAGAGAAGAAGGGGACGACGGAGAATGAGGTGGCTGGATGGAGTCACTGAAGCAGGAGGCGTGAGCTTCAATGGACTCCAGAAGATGGTAGAGGACAGGAAGGCCTGGAGGAACATTGTCCATCGGGTCGTGATGGGTCGGACATGACTTCGCAACTAACAACAACAATGCCAAGAATTAGGGCTTACAGTTCAGAAACCTCCCAGCCTTCCTTTATTAGTGAATTCGCTGAGATATATAGTCTTTCTGAAATTTTTGAATCTCTTTTTCCTAGAACATTAGCAGGACAGACTAACAGTGTGCCTGACAAGCCTGTGTAACAGGATCTCTGAGCTGCTAATTGTTTATGTTAAAAGAGATTCCCTTTTCTTTTCCAAGCTCACAAGTTTGTTCTAATTTTGGGTGACAAATGGAAGGAATTCTACAAGAAGTCCAAGAATAAAGAGACTTTCAAAGAAATGTCACTGTGGAGTTCAACAGTGACGCTGGCTTTTCCAGCTGGACCACAACCAAAAGCTTAGAATTAGGTCCTTTCACATCCATTCAAGCACTTCCATTCAAAATCATTTCCAACATCTGAAATGAGGTGATCCATTTCACAGATGGAATCCAAAGAGTCGGTGTAGATATTGATTTGTGGATGGATGGATTGATTGATTGATTGATTTCTCATTTTGGTTCAAACCACTAACTGAAGCAGATCTGTTTTCCAAACCAGACCTTAGGAAACCTGTGGGTCATCTTCTGATTTTATAGAGCTAATGGTCTTAGCTGACAGAGGCACTACCTATCTGGGAAAGTATTAAATTAAATTAAAATTATTATTATTATTATTTAATTAAAATAAATAGTAGCTCCTAGGGCTGCTAACCACACTTTACCTATTTATTGTATTTCCCACCTTTCTATTGTGTCTTTCTGCTACAGCAGAGGTGGGGAATGATGGCTCCTTTATGACTTGTGGACTTCAACTCCCAGAATTCCTGAGCCAGCATGGCTCGCTCAGGAATTCTGGGAGTTGAAGTCCACAATTCATAAAAGGGACATCGTTCCCCACCCCTACGCTAGAGAGACCAAATCGACACCCCTAGGTGGGGATTTTTTTATATATATTATCCTGACAATGATAATCTTGGTATTTGTTGTGGCTAGTGTCCTCAACATCTCCAACACTGAGGAGAGATCCAAACCCTGGATTCTCCGCTCCGATAAACCACTATAAACCCTCATTTGAACGAACCATTTGGTGAGATGGCATCTCCGTTTCTAAATGTCTATTAACCCCCCCCCGAACACATTGCTTGCATCAATTAACATCCCTGGCGCCATGACATAATACAACAAATAACACACTTTGCATTGCTGTTACCATGGTGTAATTACTCCAATGATGCAAACTGTGACATTTGGACCACAGTGCCTTGACCCCACATGCCATAAAGTGACACGAATGACATAGCTTGATATAAACAACATAAAGCATCCAGACAGACTTTATCAGTTAAATGAGGGCAGTTTTCCAATGGAAGACTTGTCCATTGTATACCAAGCCCCCTTAACCGACATCCATTAACTAAGAATTCTGGGGGTGGGGGAGGAAATAGCACAACTCAAATGCAGGCACAAAAACCACATTAACAATTCATTGCTATTAATAGAGGCCATGTAAGATATACACCAGGGGGTCTTCAAACTTGGCCCTTTTATGACCTGTGGATGCATGCCTGGCTGAGGAATTCTGGGAGTTGAAGTCCACAAGTCATAAAAGGGCCAAGTTTGAAGACCCCTGCTCTAGCTTGATGCCTTCACCACCACACCAAACTGGCTTTATAAGCAGGTTTTAGCCCAACCTTATTCTTCTTGTCAACATGAACCACCTCACCAGTGCCGAAGAAAGACGGTGAGAGAGAAATGTGCCTGGCTGAGGAATTCTGGGAGTTGAAGTCCACAAGTCATAAAAGGGCCAAGTTTGAAGACCCCTGATATATACTCTGAACCACTGAATCTCAAATTTAAGTAGATTTCACCAACTCAAGCCAAACTGCGCCCTGGGGGAAACTTTAAACAAGGAAAGGATGAAACAAGGGAAATGAACGAGAAGGGATCATGGTCAGCATCTGTCCTAGATGAAAACATCAGTTCCAACAAGCACGTAAATACTTGTGAATGACTAAATGACTAAATTCTATTAGCCAGGAGAAAAGATTCATGTAAATATCAGGTAAAACTCTAATCTGTTGTGGACTGATTTGGGGAGATCCACTCTGTTATTTGTTAGAACCTCTAAATTCAATCCTACAATTGAATGGAGTCTACAGTTGAGACTCAGGCACACTCGGGGTACGATGACTCAACAAGCACACTTCCAAGTCTGGGTTTCAGTGGTGCCTGTAAATCATCTGCAAAAGCCTACTCCTTATTATCTCCACTCACAAGTTTTCTTGTTCGGCAACTGAATTTGGGAGAATAAAATAATTTTTTTCTACTACTGAGGGAGAAAAATCTGCAGATGGTTTTTGCTTTGAAGGAGAGAGAGAGAGAGAGAGAGGGAGGGAGGGAGGGAGGGAGGGAGGGAGGGGGAGAGAGAGAGAGAGAGAGAGGAAAGAGAGGAGAGAGAGAGAAAGAGAGGGGGGAGAGAGAGAGAGAGAGAGAGAAAAAGAGAAAGAGGGAGAGAGAGAGAGAGGAGAAAAAGAGAGGGGGGGAGAGAAAGAGAGAGAGGAGAAAGAGAGAGAGAGAGGAGAGAGAAAGAGAGGAGAGAAAGAGGGAGAGAGAGAGAGAGAGAGAGAGAGAGAGAGAGAGAGAGGAGAAAAAGAGAGAGGGGGGAGAGAAAGAGAGAGAGGAGAAAGAGAGAGAGAGAGGAGAGAGAAAGAGAGGAGAGAAAGAGGGAGAGAGAGAGAGAGAGAGAGAGAGAGAGAGAGAGAGAGAGAGAGAGAGAGAGGGAGAGAGGGAGAGAGGGAGAGAGAGAGACTACCAGTGCCTTAACAGAGCCAGCACATATTCCGCTGGCTCAGCAAAGCCCGATTAAGCTTCCTAAATAAGTGATACCCATTAAGCATAAAAACAAATCTTTTCCTAAATCCACCTAAAGAAAAAATGTCACCATCACTGTCTCGTTTAGCAATTGACTCTATCCTCGTAATTGCTGGGTTAATCCTTGAGACAGTCCCATGCCACATGGAAGAACACTGGTAAATTATGGAGGGAAAAATTGAAATATTCACCTTGAGAACTCTTCATGCCTTGGTTGGGGCATCAGCCAAGTACCTGGAAGCAGTGAGTAGGGCCCTGTTTCAAGAAAGAAGGAATAGATCTCTTCCTAATCGCCTTCACCAATAAATATCTATATATATATATATCTCCAGTTTGGTCTAGCGGTTAAGGCACCAGGAGGTAGTGAGTTCTAGTCACACCCTAGTCCTGAAAGCCAGCTGGGGACTTTGGACCAATCACCAGGAGATTATGAGTTCTAGTTCCGCCTTAATCATAAAGGCAGCTGGATGGTTTTGGGTCAATCACCAGGAGAGGGTAAATTATAGTCCCACCTCAGGTTGTTCACCAGAGCACCAGTGGGAAGGACAAGAAACAATGGTTGGAAACTGATCAAGGAGAGAAGCAACCTGGAATTAAGGAGAAACTTTCTGACAATGAGGACAATCAACCAGTGGAACACTTGCCTCCAGAAATCGTGGGTTCTCCATCACTAGAGATTTTAAAGAAGAAACTGGACAATCACTTGTCTGAGATGGTAAAGGTTCTCCTGCTTGAGCGGGGGGTTGGACTAGAAGACCTCCAAGATCCCCTCCAGCTCTACTCTGCTCTGCTCTACTCTACTCTACTCTACTTTACTATTTTATTTTAAACAGAGGCTAGACAGCCACCTGTCTGAAAGGGTATAGGTTCTCCAAAGTCCAGCTCTATTCTGTTCTGTTCTGTTCTGTTCTGTTCTGTTCTGTTCTGTTCTGTTCTGTTCTGTTCTCTGTTCCCTATTCTATTCTATTCTATTCTATTCTATCTGAATTCCTATTCTATTCTATTCTATTCTATTCTATTCTATCTGAATTCCTATTCTATTCTATTCTATTCTATTCTTCTATTCTATTCTAATCTGTTCTGTTCCCTGTTCCCTGTTCCCTATTCTATTCTATTCTATTCTATTCTATTCTATTCTATTCTATTCTATTCTATTCTATTCTATTCTATCTGAATTCCTATTCTATTCTATTCTATTCTATTGCATTCTATTCTATTCTATTCTATTCACGAATAAAAGCCAGCTGGGGGGAGATTGGGCCAATCTTCAGGAGACAGTGCATTCTATTTCCATCTTAGGTCAGAAAGCTGGCTGGGTGACTTCGGGCCAGTCCATCTCTCTCAGCCCAACCTACCTCTCAGGGTTGCTGTTGTGAGGAAAATAGGAAGAGAAAAGTGTGTTGGAGATGTTTGCTACCTTGAGTTATTTGTAAAAATAAAAGATGTGATGCAAATAAGTAAACATCAACGATCCCTCAGATTACATTATTATTCATTTTTTTCTTATTATTATTCAGGTATTCTATCCTGAAGTCATCTCTAAAATAAACCCTCTTCTGCTTTTCTGTTCTGTGCTAACAACTCAGCCTACCTCTGGAAAACAAGGTATGATGCTAGCAAACCCCACCATACCACGATTCAAGTCAATGATGTAGAATATTTGTCATTTATACAGTGAGGCATCAACCCCCAGTGACAGCTGGTAGGTTTGTCCCAGAATTTGCCTGCAACTAAACACGATCTCTGAATATAGCAGCATTTTATGAGGCCCTAGGAAACTTTTTAAGGATGCTATCCATCATCCCTAGGGAGACAGCCCTCCTCCCTTCCAATCCCAATTTGGAGCACGTCTGCATGAATCTCCGTGAAAAAGCAGCCATTAGATGCGGGCAGAGCATTAGAAAGCATGGTGACGCGTTCATTAAATCACCGGTTATGCTAACAATGGCAGTGCTGAATGATGAAGATGGAGGACCATCAGTCAAGTCCATGCGAAAGCCGTCAGAAAGAAGCTCCCATAGGAGAAACATGGAGCAACGTTGCTTAATCAGCATTAGGACGCTCGGGGTGTAAATGCAGGGAACAGGGATGCTGTGTTCTCAAGCCAAGGCAGGGAGAAACCATAACAGAACTTCGTCCCGAAGCTTCGCCCTCAACCTCTCCTTCTTGACTTGCTGGGCCAAGTATCTGCTCTACTTGGCAACTTGAAGTCTTATGGACTTCAACTCCCAGAATTCCTCAGCCAGCATGGGGAATTCAGTTGGTAGCCAAGCTGTGATTGAGCACTCAAGCAACCCCTGTACATTAATGGTGTATAGCAACTAGCTAATACCTCTTGACACCTCCCCATCCTATTTGTTGTAGGTGATACTCTAGCCTTCTTTTCCTTCCCACAAACTCAACACTGAGACAGGGACCTGCTAGAACAGAGGTCCCCAACGTTTCGGGCACCAAGGACCAGTTCCGTGGAGAGAGGTTTTCCCACGGACTGGAGGGGGTGTGGTTTCGTGTGCTGCCTGTATCTCGCAGATGGGGCTTTGCTTGTTTGTGTGGACCGGTTGCTGGCATGCCGCGGCCCGGTACCAGTCGACAGATCGGGAGCTGCATTGGCTGCCTATTGGTCTCTGAATGCAATTCAAAGTGTTGGTTATGACCTATAAAGCCCTACATGGCATCGGACCAGGTTACTTACGGGACCGTCTGCTGCCGCATGAATCCCAGCGACCGGTTAGGGCCCACAGGGTCGACCTTCTCCAGGTCCCGTCAGCCAGACAGTGTCACCTGGCGGGGCCTAGGGGAAGAGCCTTCTCTGTTGCGGCCCCGGCCCTCTGGAACCAACTTCCCCCGGAGATCCGTGTCGCCCTCACCCTCTCCGCCTTTCGTAAACTCCTTAAGACACATCTCTGCCGACAGGCCTGGGGCGGTTGACATCTTGCCCCTAGCCAGTGTATGTTTGTGTGTACGTTTGTTGTATGAATGGTTTCTTAATTTAGGGGTTCTCTTTTTTATATATGTATTTTTTATATATGTATTATGTAGTTTCTTAATATTAGATTTCTATTTATGCTGTGAGCCGCCCTGAGTTCCCGGAATAGGGTGGCACAGAATTATTATTATTATTATTATTATTATTATTATTATTATTATTATTAATAATAATAATAATAATAATAATAATAATAATAATAATAATAATAATAATAATAATAATAGTTGGGGACCCCTGTGCTAGAGGTATGGATCTCTCTTTTCTGCTACTACTGAAAAATGCCATTTCTCACAATGTGTCAAGGCACAAAGAATCAAGACCATCTGTTAAGATGGAGCACGGAAATTTATTCAAGCCTATACCGAAGACTCTAGTCAACTAAAGTTCAAAAATAAGACGGTGCCAGATATAGGTCAACCGAGTTCAAGAATAGTTGGACTTGGATCCTTTGTGGGAACATAATGAGTCTAAGCTAATGATTCACTTAAGTCTGCCCTCTAGCTCGGCTTGCTCTTTTCTAACACAATGCAGATTATCATTTTTGTAGAGCTGAGTATTGAAACAGAATCCATAACTCAAGGAGCAGTCCAAACTGTTAGAGGGAACTTGGAGTCCTAGCAGACAATCACTTAGATATCAGCCAGCCGTGTGCTGCAGCTGCCAAAAAAGCCAACACAGTGCTAGGTTGCATTAACAGAGGGAGAGAATCAAGATCACGTGAAGTGTTAATACCACTTTACAAGGCCTTGGTAAGGCCACACTTGGAATACAGCATCCAGCTTTGGTTACCACGATGTAAAAAAGATGTTGAGACTCTAGAAAGAATGCAGAGAAGAGCAACAAAGATGATCAGGGGACTGGAGGCTAAAACATACAAGGAACGGTTGCTGGAATTGGGTATGTCTAGTTTAATGAAGAGAAAGAAGAGGGGGGACATGATAGCAGTGTTCCAATATCTCAGGGCTGCCACAAAAAAGAGGGAGTCAAGCTATTCTCCAAAGCACCCAAAGGCAGGACAAGAAGCAACGGATGGAAACTAACCAAAGAGAGAAGCAACCTAGAATTAAGGAGGAACTTCCTGACAGTGAGAACAATTAACCAAACCTGCCTCCAGAAGTTGTGAATTCTCCAACACTGGAAGTTTTAAAGAAGAAATTGGACAACTATTTGTTGAGATTGTATAGGGTTTCCTGCCTGAGTAGGGGGTTGGACTAGAACAGGGCTGTTCAACCTTTTCACCCATTGTACCACTTTTAGGATATGGCACATCTGAGTACCACCAGTTGCCTAGCAAGGTGTCAAAAACTTGATGACACCCCCCAAAAAGGGAAAAAGTGATAAAGTACAGGTAGTCCTTGACTTACAACAGTTCGCTTAGTGACTGTTCGAAGTTACAATGGCACTGAAAAAAGTGCCCCCCAAGCCATAGCTGAGCAAGACACTTGCCTGCCCACCTGGCAGCGCTCTTCCTCCTGTCCGAGGTTTTCATTGTTGTGAGCATTTCTGTTGAGGATTGGCAGCGGGGGATGGGGTGGGGGGTGTTTGGTTTTTATTCCCCCCTCCCGTCTGCTGGGTGGTTGCACCAGGTTTTGGTCACTTCACATGACCCTGGGACACTGTGACCGTCATAAATATGAATCAGTTGCCAAGCATCTGAATGTAAATCACAAGACCGTGAAGATGCTGCAACATTCCAGCTGATCGGTGCTTCTTCTGGGCTCAGCAGAAGCGTCAGGATCAGCGCCGAGCTCCAGCTGGAGCTTGGCGCTGATCCTGATGCTTCCACTGAGCCCTGACAGCCCTGAAGAAGCACCAATCAGCTGGAAAGCGGCACTGATCCTGGTGCTTCCGCTGAGCCCTGACAGCCCTGCAGCTCCAGCCGTCTCTCGCTCAGGCTTGTGCGGTGCTGCCACCGGTTCAGCTCATTCCCCTCCCCTGCTACCACTTTTCTAGGATGGTCGCGTACCACCTGCCAGGTGCCAATGGACCACAGGGGGTACCCGTACCCCTGGTTGAAAAGCCCTGGACTAGAAGACTCCCAAAGTCCCTCCCAACTTTGCTATTCTATTCTAACTTTTTTCATTCATTTTAAAATGAATCTTCAATTAATCAAATACTGTTTAAGGGGCATTATTTCATATATATATTTCCTGGCGGTGAGTCACACATTTAGCTGAGTGGTAAGATGGCCGAAGGAAGGGCTGGATTTTGCATGATAAAATCCAAGGATCCACCCCCATCTATCCCAATGGGAAGTTGCAAGAATCAATTTAAAAAGAAAAAGAAAAAACAAAAGCCAGCAAGTGATCCAAGGAAGATAGATAAGGGAGAAGGAACCGAACCACCAAGATATTAAAAAAAAATAGTGCTGTTTAATGGTAGATCATTAAAAAAAAAAACAGATACCAAGGACAGAGGGAAGCAAGAATTATAGCTTGGGGCTGCACAAGACAGGAAATCGGGGTCTGAATGAACAAAGAGAACAGGGATGAATTGAACAGGCTGGTCTAGCAAGCCAAATTCTAAGCTTTTGTTTGAAAGGGGGGGAGAAAAAAAAACAGAGGATTTCTTCCTGCTAAGTCAGTGTTTTGAACTTACACAACAGCAGGCATGAAATTCCTCTGTTGATCACAGTTAATGACATTTAGCAGAGCCTGAAGGGTTACGAATCCGAAGGCTGAGTTAATGGAACGAGGGACATGATTTAAATTAAACAGCCCGTCCTGCTAACTGAATTAAGCCTTGAGTTTGGGTTAGTTTGCTCGCTGTAGGAGAGAGAGAGAGAGGCAAGAGCCTGGGGTAGAGTCAAGAGACGAATCAGATGGGAGCCATTCCATTCCCAGGAGAATTCCCCTCCTGAATTCTGTTGACTCTTATCTAGCACCAATTTAATGCTGACCCTTAGCTAACCAGATTTTCTTGTAGCCTTGAGCCATACATCTTCTTAACTAGAACCGCATGTGTGATCCCAGTCCTTCACCTCTAATACTCACAGGGGGGGGGTAGACCAGGGAGGTCTATCCATATTCATGTATCCTAGGTGGTTAATACATTAAAGAGCAGGATCTGAGGTTAATTCTGATTCCTTTGTGGTAGGACCCACGTTGTGGAACAATCAACCATTGGGATCAAGATCCCACGCACACACGCATACACACAGAGTATTCAGGCGAAGGAAACATACTTGCTTGCCCCGATTTGTGTTTTATGTATTTCAATCTTCAAATTATTTTAAATAAATTGTGTTTCTCCCCCCCCCAATGTGTTTTAAGGCTTGCTTTAAATATATTTCTACAGGTCTCTCTGAGCCACTTAGGGAATGGGTGGCATATAAATAGCTAGAGAAAATGAATACAATAATAAAAAGCTATCCACTTATACTATATTCAACAACATCTCACATCCCTCACAAGATATAAGATGACAAGGAAGACACAGTATCGTTTTTCTTCAGAGATGACAATAAGGAGCTGCCTCAAAATTGTAATTGTGTTGGAGCTGCAGATAAATAATGCAACTGTGTGAGATTACTATGAAGCTTTTAAAATAATGATAAAGCCTACTCACTCGGAGAGTTTAATTTGAAAGCTTGTTTTGGTTGCATTCTTTCCTGAAGGAGCTTCTTTCACAGGGAACAATTACCTCCCCTCCCCTTAAAAAAAAAAAAAAGGAATGGGAGAGCTAAAAGTACAGAATAGTTGACCAATTTCTAGGATGTTTTGTATTCCTCAACACAGATGTCAACTCGGCAATAAGATTGACAGCAAAGAAGCAAGACTTTATGCAAGCTGAGCTCTCTCTGTCATAGAGATAGCAATGCCAAGGAAGTCTTTTTTATCAGAATCCGTCTTCAGTTAATAGATACTGATCTAAGCAGCTAAGGTTGAAAGCATGATGTGGCAGTGCCTCCCCAAAAGAAAAAAAAAGTCAGCCTCTGATAAAATTACAAATCATTGGTTACAACATGCCAACTCTAGGGTATCCATCAGAAGTTCTCAAAAGCGCCAGGCATTTGACAAGATAAAATGGAATCTCAGGAATGATAACAGCACCAAGGACAGAGGCCTTTCAGCACCAGGGACAGCAACACAACCATAGGCCCATGCCAGGGGTCTTCAAACTTGGCTCTTTTATGACTGGTGGACTTCAACTCCCAGAATTCCTGAGCCAGCATGGCTCAGCTTGGAAACCTCTCCGTTTCCCCTCAGCATGGCTGGCTCAGGGATTCTGGGAGTTGAAGTCCACCAGTCATAACAGAGCCAAGGTGGCCTACCCCTGCCCCAGCCAGCCAGGAATTCTGGGAGTTGAAGTCCACGAGTCATAAAAGAGCCAAGGTTGCCTGTTCTTGATACAGGGTGCCATGCTGGCAGAGGAACTCTGGGAGTTGAAGTCCCTTCATCTTCCTAGTAACTCAGGGGTAGGCCACCTTGGCTCTTTTATGACTCATGGACTTCAGCTCCCAGAATTCCTCAGCCAGCATGGCTCAGCTTGAAAACCTCTCCCTTTCCCCTCAGCATAGCTGGCTCAGGAATTCTGGGAGTTGAAGTCCACAAGTCATAAAAGAGACAAGGTTCCCCACCCCTGGCGCGTGGCAACAGCTACGGGTGGACCGTCTTCAGCAAAGGTTAATTACGGCTTACAATTCAAGAAATAGCCCCAATTTCATTTCTACCAGTGACATTAGTCCATGAAAGTTTCTGTGGTAAGAAAACAAAAATATATTTCCGCAACAGAGGGAGAAAAATCAGAATAGCATCTTCATAGGATCATGTTCTTCAGAAACGCTATCCATCAGAGATGTTCCAGTACAATCTGCACTCAAAAGCAGGTGGACCAGAAACTCAATGGTTCCAATCTACCCAATTGCATCAGTTTATGGATCAGACCACTGTGAGAACTCAAAACATAGGCGAATACAGAAAGAAATATAATCATGTGTTGGGAGTGCAGTTTCGTTCAGCACCTTTGCTACATAAATTGGATCTGATTCACCGGTGTTTATCCATCATTGTGTTCAAAGGATATGGTGGGTAGCATATGACTTCTCGTTTTAAAAACAATTGACCTGTTTATGTCTTAAGGGTACGGCGGAATTACAGATTGATTAATTAATTAATTAAGAAGAGACTGGACAGTCACTTGTCTGAGATGGTAAAGGTTCACCTACTTGAGCGGGGGGCTGGACTAGAAGACCTCCAAGGTCCCTTCCAGCTCTATTCTATTCAACTTACAACAGTTTCATTCAGTGGCTGTTCAAAGTTACGACATCGCTGTAAAAAGGGACTTATGACCGTTTTTCACAGTTACGTCCTTTTCAGCATCTCCACGGTCACATGATTAAAACTGATTCGTGTTTATGACGGTTGCAGTGTCCCGGGCTCACGTGATTCACTTCTACGACCTTCTGACAAGTAAATCAGTGGGGGAAGCCAGTTCCACTTAACAACCTTGTGGCTAACTTAAGAACTGTAGTGAGGGATATATATTTTAAGTAGTATGTTATTTCTTACGTTTCTTTACTCTTGCTCCCCTTTCTTTTTCTTTTCATTGTTTTATCTGTTTCTTAAGAAATGTAAAAGTGTCAGATGGCTTATATGGAAAAAATAGAGTTAAATTTGTAAATGTACATGTAATTAATTTTTGAGAAAATCTTCACCAGTAAGAATATCTAGAATTTGGTGAGAGAAATAAACTAAAATCAGAATTGTAACAGGATCGATGACAAGGCAACCAGAATGGCTGAACAGAAAAGAAATATTATACTGGTACGATTATTATTTTTTAGGAATATTGGGGGGGAGAATTATATATTCGATTGTTATTTATCAAAACAATAAGAATTGTATTAATTCAATGTTGGCAAAAGAGGATATTTTGGGGAAAGAGGAAGTCGACTCAAATTATTATATGGATTATAGAAAGTAATTGTTAATGATTGTTTTACAAATGTAACCCAGACAACACACTGTTCACCAATTATTAAGTGATTTATGTTTTTTTTAAAAAAAAATCAATAAAATATATTACAAAAAAAAGAACTGTAGTGATTCACTTAACCATGGTGACAAAAAAGGTCACATAATGGGGCAAAATTCACTTAACGACCGTCTCAGTTGTGGTCATAAATTGAGGACTATCTGTACTTGCATCCCTTGCCTTCAACACTATCAGCTCTTTCTCCAGAGTGGTCTTCCACTCTGACTGTTGACTATGCGGTGCCCTGACTCCATGCTCCGAAGTTGCAAACATTAACTGGCTACTCCACCCCTGCTACTCCATCCCAAGCATTACTGAGTTGTCACTGCCACTGAGAAGAATCCACATCCCTATTATGCTTTGCAGATTAGCCAAATGAAGATCGATGTCCCTATAAAATCCAATGGCATGTTAATGCAAACCTTAAAAAAGATAAAATGCCCTTTATCTCCGTCTTAGGAAAACCTAATAAAGAATTAACAGTCCATGAAGCCATGGAATTTCACTCAAGGCTTTGCTTTATACTAGGACTCTCACCTCATTAATTTCTGACAGGCAGGGATCCTACCCACCTTAAGTTTTTGGAGCAGGCGGGCTACTATTGTGCATTTATGTCTGAGTGCAGCAAGACAGAGGGGGCGGAGGAAGAGGAGGAGGAAGACTGTGGGAACCTTGGTGCTCTCTGAGCTTGGTGGTTATCTTGCAGATGTGTCATGATCCAACTAGGTAAAATCATCAGTGCTAGAAGGGAGGGGAGTTTGTGGAGAGGAGGAGGAGGAGGAGGAGAAGGAGAAGGAGAAGGAGAAGGAGAAGGAGAAGGAGAAGACTGTGGGAACCTTGGTGCTCTGTGAGCTTGGTGATTATCTTGCATATGTGTCATGATCCAACTAGATAACATCATCAGTGCTAGAAGGGAGGGGAGTTTGTGGAGAGGAGGAGGAGGAGGAGGAGGAGAAGGAGAAGGAGAAGGAGAAGGAGAAGGAGAAGGAGAAGGAGAAGGAGAAGGAGAAGGAGAAGGAGAAGGAGAAGGAGAAGGAGAAGGAGAAGGAGAAGGAGAAGGAGAAGGAGAAGGAGAAGGAGAAGGAGAAGGAGAAGGAGAAGGAGAAGGAGAAGAAGACGACTGTGGGAACCTTGGTGCTCTCTGAGCTTGGTGGTTATCTTGCAGATGTGTCATGATCCAACTAGATAACATCATCAGTGCTAGAAGGGAGGGGAGTTTGTGGAGAGGAGGAGGAGGGGTGGTCTATAAGTATTTAAAATCTAATGTATATGTATTTTCAGAAGACCAGAACATACCAAGAGCTACTGCATGATAAAGTAGACCAAAGGCCGGAGTGTTCCATAATACCAACCAAATCCTTCCAAGAAACTCATAAGAATATGATGGCATCTTTTCAAGCAAGCTTCCTCACACAAATAGGAATATGATAGACAACTGAAGGACACTGTGATCTTTCAGACTCTGGTTCAGACTAGACATTCACCTGTCTGACACGGTATAGGCTCTCCCGCTTGAGCAGGGGGCTGGACTAGAAGACTTCCAAGGTCCCTTCCAGTTCTAATCTACTCTACTCCACTCCATTCCATTCATATTCTATTCCATTCCATTCCATTCCATTCCATTCCATTCCATTCTATTCTATTCTATTCTATTCTATTCTATTCTATTCTATTCTAGATTGGTTATGTGCCACCAAGTTGTTTTCACTTCCGAGTGACCACATACATAGATGTTTTCCATGATGAGGCATCCTTAATCTACTCTTCAAGTCTCCCAACAGTGCACTCAACATCATGGTAACTGAGTCCATCCACTTCACTTATGGTCATCTTCTTCTTCTCTTTCTTTCCACCCCACCCAGCTGGTCCATCTTAGTCTCCAACCATTGACCTCCAAGACCAACAGGGCCAGCTCTGACTCAAAATCTCTCAGAGATCATTCAGACTGTGAGAATTGCTTCTAAGCCAGGGACCAGGAGACCCCCGACAAATATGGCAACATTGCAAGTCCTCACCATGACCACCCAGCCACCACTAAGGACAACATTTTATGAGAAGCTGCTGCAGAGGATCATTCTCCAAAAACATTGAGAAGAAGCCAACGTATTGCTTTTATCACAATGTACTTGGGATGTACAATTAGTATAAAACCTAATGGGTATATGTTTTTTAAAAAAAATATTTTGCATGACGAAGAATTTGGCTCAGAGAATTTGCTGCATTAACATTTAAAGCTGGCGCTGTGATAGCACACTGAGAGAAAACCACAAACTGAGAGCTGAGTCTCTTTTTTACCCATGACGCAGTGAAATATTAGTGTGGGAGGCTTCAATCCAAGACTTGACTGACAGTCACCCCACGCAAAGCTTTGGCTTAACCGTGGTTTGTTGAATTCAAGATCGGCAAAGCCATAAACTAGGGTTGCTTTAAACCAGAATGACTGAGTTGACCCAACATATTAAGGCCCTGCCAAATGAACAAACCATTATAACCGATCAAAGTACATATGAAATAGCTAAAAGGGTATGTTTCTTTTCATAAAATACATGGCTAGCATACAACCTCCATTGTGCTGAAGACCCACGGATGATGAAAGACAAATCATAACGCTAACGACACTCTGGCCATTTCCAAGACTCCAGAGGGGAGCTGTAGATTTTAATTTACCTTCCATCCAATTTAAGAGGGAAAGAACCAAACATCTGACATGGCTGAGCACCAGGTGTGAACATTCGTCCCTCAATGAATCGTCTTCTCACCCGTGATGTGTAATTTCCTTGGCTTCACTGCTTTTGAACACCTTCAATTTTTAGATCAGAAAGTGAGGAGAGGGGCAGAAATGCATAGCAGGACTCAGGGATAGGGATCTATGCAGAGGGGATGAGCAAGCAACCTTGTTCACTGGTTGAGTCTTCTCTCAAGGAGAGAAGCAACCTCTCGAACAGGGGTTCTCAACCTTGGCAACTTTAAGACTTGTGGACTTCAACTCCCAGAATTCCTCAGCCAGCTTTGCTCTTGGGCGTTTGGGCTTTGCTGGCTGAGGAATTCTGGGAGTTGAAGTCCACAAGTCTTAAAGTTGCCAAGGTTGAGAACCCCTGCTCTAGAACTAAGGAGAAACTTCCTAACCGTGAGAACAATTAACCAGTGGAACGGCTTGGGTGCTAAGAAGAGACTGGACGGACCCTTGTCTGAAATGATATCAGCTCTCCTGCCTGAGCAGGGGGCTGGACTAGAAGACCTCCCAGGTCCCTTCCAACTCTGCTATTCCCTTAAGCTTCAGAGCAAGAGCCGTGGAAATTCCCAAAGAAGTCAGAGCTACATCCAACTCCTCTGATTCGCAACGGCTTGGGGATATTACAGCAGCTCCTTTCCAAGATAAAATATAAAGAAAGAACACTCTGGGTTTTTTTTTTCAAAGTGAAAAAAAAAAGAGAGAAAAGTGGCACCCCGTGAAATTGTCCTCCCCCCCCAAAAAAAACCATGCTACCTCTGGAGAATTTTACCCAAATGCCCAAAAGCAAACACTTATTGGCAAATGGAGTGCAGATAAAACCTCTCTTTGTGCGCTCCAATCTCTCTCTCTCTCTCTCCAATCCCAGCAATTCCCTGACAGATGCAGGAGACGGGAGCTCAGACACAGAAAGCCCTGAGTCGAACAAAGGCAGCCGGCTTGTCAATCAAAAGCACCAAAGCAAGGCCACTGGGGTGCCCCCTTGACCTTGGGAATGACCCCCAGGAACCAGGCAGGACTTGATTGGCTGTCATCCAGCCGGTTTGAAGGACAAGGCCATGGGCAGATATGACTACAGCTCAGGCAGATGACCCACCTGCTCCCCACCCATCCACCCCCAATTGAGACTGGGAGCATCTCCTGATACAAGCGGGAGGCTAAGAAACATTTTTCTCTCTCTTTTGTAGCCAAAATCTCCTTGGCGTGTTGCCTAATGCTTATAAAGGAAAATGTTTGTGTTTTCCCCCCTTGAGCTCCGAGGAGAGAAAAGCCTTGCAGGAGAAGCAAGGCTGGATATGAGGGGGAAAGGGCTTAATTTGCAATATTGGGTTAAAATTCCTGCGCTAAGTACACACTCTGAATATTTCTGTTCATTTTATTCTAATATCACATTCCCTAAGCTGATGCCTCTGTGTTGGAAAAGCACAATTAATCAGAACAGATCTTTTCACCCGGGGGCATTTTGAGTTATACATACACTGGGGCTTTGGTTGAATATTATGTTCAAATGGTTAAAAAAAAATTATACGTTCTGCTCAATATTGAACAATTCTCTCTTTTACAGCCTCCTCTTTGCCATACAATTCCATATAATAGTTATTATTATTATTATTATTATTATTATTATTATTATTATTATTATTATTATTATTATTTATTTATTTGACTTCTATGCCACCCTATTCCGGAGAACTCAGGGCGACTCACAACATAATAGAAATCAACATTTAAAAATACATGTATATAAAACCCCTTAATTTAAAAAAACCAATCATTCAACATACACACAGACATACACTGGCTTGGGGCCAGATGTTAACTGCCCCAGGCCTGCCGGCAGAGGTGTGTTTTGAGTAATTTGCGAAAGGCGGAGAGGGTGGGGGCGACACGGATATCCGGGGGAAGTTAGTTCCAGAGGGCCGGGGCCGCAACAGAGAAGGCTCTTCCCCTAGGCCCCGCCAGGCGACACTGTCTGGCTGATGGGACCTGGAGAAGGCCGACTCTGTGGGCCCTAACCGGCCGCTGGGATTCATGGGGCAGCAGACGGTCCCGTAAGTAACCTGGTCCGATGCCATGTAGGGCTTTATAGGTCATAACCAACACTTTGAATTGGGCTCGGAGACCAATTGGCAGCCAATGCAGCTCGCGGAGTGATGCCGAAATGTGGGCATTTCTGGGCAAGCCCAACACTGCTCGCGCGGCTGCATTCTGCATTCTGCATTACCTGAAGTCTCCAAACGTTTTTCAAAGGTAGCCCCATGTAGAGAGTTCTTAATTATCTTTTTTTATTTCTTCCTTTTTAAATTGTAAACAACCTTTCCCATCTACTAAGTTATATATTATTTTCTTCTCTTTCTGCTTTTTAAGCTTATAGGCTAGCCATCTTCCTGGCTTGTTGGCATTTTTGAAAAAAAATTGTTTTGCTCTTTTTATTTGTTCCGCCAATTTTTCTGTCTAGCCCTAATTTACCCCACCCCAATTATTTGCATTTTAGACCCAATCTGACACAGGCCGGTTTTTTGCTTGTGTAACAATTCATGGAATAACCCACCATTGGGTTGAGTTAATCCAGCATGTCTAATCCATAAATCACCATGGTGGGTTCCCATAACATGCTACACCAAACTATGGTTTGATGTAACGTGTGAATCGAGTACGTATGGACCAATCTGGGCAAAGAAAGTAGAAAACAGCCATCCCTTTGCAGATCCTACATACGGTGGTTTCACAACTTCAACATAAAAAACCAACAACTTTCCTCTCTCTTCTTAAGTCAACAGACAAAATCAAGAGTGAAGGAAAACAAGCATACAGTAGATGTGTGTGGGTGTTAAAAAGGTGTTCATCTAAGCTTAGTGCCTACAGTACATTGACACAACAATATTTGTTCTATGCTCTGGGTTGGCTTATTTAACACATGAAATGATTAGGGAAAGAAAAAGAAAGGAAGGAAGGAAGGAAGGAAGGAAGGAAGGAAGGAAGGAAGGAAGGAAGGAAGGAAGGAAGGAAGGAAGGAAGGAAGGAAGGAAGGAAGGAAGGGAAAGAAAGAACTGGGAAAGAAAGAACTGGGAAAGAAAGGGAGGGAGGAAGGAAGGAAGGAAGAACTGGGAAAGAAAGAAAGAAAGAGAGAGAGAGAGAGAGAGAGAGAGAGAGAGAGAGAGAGAGAGAGAGAGAGAGAGAGAGAGAGAGAGAGAGAGGAAGGAAGGAAGGAAGGAAGGAAGGAAGGAAGGAAGGAAGGAAGGAAGGAAGGAAGGAAGGAAGGAAGGAAGGAAGAGAAAGTAAGAAGTGGGAAAGAAAGAAGTGGGAAAGAAAAAACTGGGAAAGAGAAAGGGAGGGAGGGAGGGAGGAAGGAAGGAAGGAAGAACTGGGAAAGAAAGAAAGAAAGAAAGAAAGAAAGAAAGAAAGAAAGAAAGAAAGAAAGAAAGAAAGAAAGAAAGAAAGAACTGGGAAAGAACTGGGAAAGAAAGAGGGAGGGAGGGAGGAAGGAAGGAAGGAAGGAAGGAAGGAAGGAAGGAAGGAAGGAAGGAAGGAAGGAAGGAAGGAAGGAAGGAAGGAAGGAAGGAAGGAAGGAAGGAAAAGGGGCAGAATATCCCAGCCTCAAAAAGTTTACAGATTAAATTAGACAAGGAGCATGTCAGATTATTCTGAATATATTCCAACAAAAAAAATGTTCCCCTCCTTCTTACTATTTAGATTTCAGCAACTTTTTGTCATATTACCCCAAAAGTCTAGGAACTGCTATCAGACACACTGAAAACTCTCTGAAGGATGCCCTCCGGCTTTTTTTCCAACAGCTGCTGGTTTTTTCTTTTTCTTTTTTCTTTTTTTAATCATTTTATTCGCTCCCTGTCCCCAAAGCCTGATTTACCCTCCAGGAAATCTCTCAGAACGCTTTTGGATGTTCTACAGACCCGCGGATCTCTTGCAAGTTCCCGGGAAAATGTGCCGAGGGCAGTAACTTCGCAAGCAAATGAATCTCTCTGCGGTTTTAAATGGGAAGATTTTGAAAATGCAGAAAGGACATAACGGGCCGAGTTCGGATCGGTTCCAGCACAGCTGTCAATCAGGGAAAATGGCTTCTGACTGCCGACAAGCTGGGTAGAACTAATCAGTTATGTACCGTTATGTCCTTTACTTACGATCACCGTGGGCGCCAGAATTTCCCTTGCTAAGCAAGGCGGCGGTTGTGAGTCGGGCCTGATTTGGCCACCGTGTTGTGGATTGAGCCAAACAGCGCCGTTGTTAAGTGAATTGGGGGGGGTCATTAAGGGAATCTGGCTTCCCCCCACAGGAGTTGCTTGTGGGAGGCCGGCTGAGAAAGTCACAAAATGGGCAATTAGAGGACCCCGGGATGCTGCAATCGTTGCAAAATAAATGGGCAGTCGAAGGGCCTGGATTTTGAAGTGGGGATGCTGCCATGGGTCATTAAGTGGAATCGGGGTACAATGATTAAAGACCCCTAAAGACCCTCTTCTCCTTCCCTGTTCCTTCCCTAGCGACATTTCTGGCAGACCTGCCCCAAAATAATAATCACTTAGGAAAGCGGAGGTGAAAAGGACTTTTGCTAAAATTGTGGGTTGCAGGAAACTGAACTGAAATTCCCACTCAACGATACCAAGAGCCAAACCACCGTTCCCCATCCCGCCCATCCCCCCAATGTCCAGTCCGTTGCCCCCCAATCTGGGATCACCTCCCTTCCTCTTTGATGGCAGGGTGCCAGCAAGGCACCAGGCCGACGATGGAGATCCTGACAATTTCTCTCTATATATTTTTTTTAAAAAACGAATCTTCTCAAATACATCTAAACTCTGAAATCCATGAAGGTTGGCTTTGAACACACCAGCTGCTTTAAAGATGCAGGTCACTGCCTCTTCCCTAAAACAGAGAGAGGGAGAGAGAGGGAGGGAGGGAAAAAGAGAGGAGAGAGGGAGGGAGGGAGGGGGAGAGAGGGAGAGGAGGAGGGAAGGAAAAAGAGAGAGAGAGGAAGGGAGAGGGAGGAAGAGATGGAGAGAGGGAGAGAGAGGGGAAGGGAGGGAAGGAGGGAGGGAGGGGGAGAGAGGGAGGGAATAAGAGAGGGAGAGAGGAAGGGAGAGGGAGAGAGGGGGGAAGGGAGGGAAGGAGGGAGGGAGGGGGAGAGAGGGAGGGAGGGAGAGAGGGGGGAGGGAAAAAGAGGGAGGGAGGAAGGGAGAGGGAGGAAGGGATGGAGAGAGGGAGAGAGAGGGGAAGGGAGGGAAGGAGGGAGGGAGGGGGAGAGAGGGAGGGAATAAGAGAGGGAGAGAGGAAGGGAGAGGGAGAGAGGGGGGAAGGGAGGGAAGGAGGGAGGGAGGGGGAGAGGAGGGAGGGAGGGAGAGAGGGGGGAGGGAAAAAGAGGGAGGGAGGAAGGGAGAGGGAGGAAGGGATGGGGAGAGGGGAGAGAGAGGGGAAGGGAGGGAAGGAGGGAGGGAGGGGGGAGAGAGGGAGGGAATAAGAGAGGGAGAGAGGAAGGGAGAGGGAGAGAGGGGGGAAGGGAGGGAAGGAGGGAGGGAGGGGGAGAGAGGGAGGGAGGAGAGAGGGGGGAGGGAAAAAGAGGGAGGGAGGAAGGGAGAGGGAGGAAGGGATGGAGAGAGGGAGAGAGGGAGAGAGAAAGGAGGGAGGGAAGGAGGGAGGGAGAGGAGAGAGGGAGGGAGGGGAGAGAGAGGGGGGGGAGGGAGGGAGGGAGGGGAAAGAGGGAGGAAGGAAGGGAAAGGGAGGAAGAGGGAGGGAGAGAGGGGGAGGGAGGGAGGGAGGGAG
Source organism: Bothrops alternatus (assembly GCA_034064705.1). Taxonomy (NCBI): domain Eukaryota; kingdom Metazoa; phylum Chordata; class Lepidosauria; order Squamata; family Viperidae; genus Bothrops; species Bothrops alternatus. Next base: position 212,965 of record JARGCV010000659.1, read on the forward strand.
GGAGGGAGAGAGAGAGAGCTAAACACAAACACACACAGAAAAACTCAAGTTCCATCTTTGCTAACCCAAGCTGAACTCAACCTTCAAATCCAGCTTTGACTCGGTGGGCCCAACCAGAAGGATTTGAAACCTTCGCAAGGTTGATGATCCCCACCAAACTCAACCGTCCCGGCTACACATCTGCCTGTGGAAAGCAAAGCCGTCTCTCAGATCTGTCCTGTGAACGTCTGCAAGACGGGACCTTCCTTCCCCTCGCCGGCCTCTGCATGCAGACCAAATTCCTGGACATTTCTTTACGCCTTTGGACAGTCGGTCCATTGTGAAAGTCATGGCAAAGTCCGATCGCCAAATATTTCCCCGATGACTTGAGGCTTAGAGGGAGGAAACACTGGCAGAGAGCAAATGCTATAGCATTCAGCCAGAGCGCTTACCATTCCCCCCCCCCTGAAAAAATCCCCATTTTTATAACAGCAGGCTCCTGTTATAGGGAGGGAGGGAGGGAGGGAGAGGGAGGGAGGGAAAAAGAGAGGGGAGAGAGGGAGAGAGAAGGAGGGAGAGCTGGAGAGAGGGAGAGAGAGGGGGAAGGGAGGGAAGGAGGGAGGAAGGGGGAGAGAGAGGGGAAGGGAGGGAAGGAGGGAGAGAGGGGGAGAGAGGGAGGGAAAAAGAGAGGGAGAGAGGAAGGGAGAGGAAGAGAGGGAGAGAGAGGGAGAGGGAGGAGAGGGAAAGGGAGGGAAGGAGGGAGGGAGGGGGAGGGAGGGGGAGAGAGGGAGGGGAGGGAGAGAGAGGGGGAGGGAAAAAGCTTTCTACATTCCACATCTTTTGGGCTCAAAAATTTAGAACATGCCTAGCTTGATGTCTACGGGGATTCTCAGTCATCCAGGTCCTGGTTATCCCAAAGATGCTTTTTTTTTAAAGAGGCAACTGGATTTTCTTGTTTTTCCCTTGAAGATGTTTCGCCTCTCATCCCAGAAGCTTCTTCAGCTCTGACTGGATGGTGGGGAGTGGAAGGATTTATACTCCTTGCAGACGGCTGGTCATTGCCTTCTTTCGGAGAGTCATTGAAGCCATCTGAAGCAAAGTCCACATTTCGGACGGAGAGGACGGCTGGTTTGAAAGAGGGGGTCAAAGAGGCCAGCTAGGTCAAAACTGACCAGCTCTCTCTCAACAGAGGGGGAGGGATCTGACATCATCTACCTCCAGTTTACAACACCCTCCTTTCAGCAGTTCCAAGAAGGCTCCACACTCATTTCTACCACTCAGGTGACCCTGAGGACACAGATAAACCTCCAGCTGGCTCGGCCGGCACAGGGGGCAGCACCGCGCATGCGCGATGCGGGCCATCGCACCACGCATGCACGATGCGGGCCGTCGCACCGCACATGCGTGATGCGGGGCTGTCGCGTGCATGCCGCACATGCGCGATTCAGGCCATCACGCATGCGCCGTGCATGCGCAGTTCGGGGCCATTGCGCGCGTGCCGCACATGCACGATTCGGGCCGTCGCACCACGCATGCGCGATGCAGGCTGACACGCGCGCACCATGCATGCGCGATGCGGGCCATCACACCGCGCATGCGCGGTGCAGGTCAGGGTCACGCGGCGCATGTGCGGCGCAGGTCGGGGGTCTCAGCCTGAAAAAGGTTGAGAACCGCTGCTCTAAAAGAAGGCAAATGACCAGCTCTCTGTAAGGAGTATAAGTCCTTCCCTTCCCCACCATCCATTTGGAGCTGAAGAAGCATCTTGGATGGGAAGCCAACCCTCTTCAAAGGAAAAACAAGAAAGAGCAACTGGTTGCTTCATGAAAAAGCAACTTTGGGATGCCTAGCCTGAGAGTATCACCCCCTTCCTCAAACTAAAGGGAAACAATTCTCTATCCCTCCCCATCTAGGCCACCCAAAATTTCTTGGACAACTTTTGGAGGGTCTGGAGGGCATGCAACTTCCAAGAGGATCCAGAGGCCAAACGAGAAGCGTGCCATTCTCACACAGCTGCCACAGCTTCTGAAAAATGCCCAAGAATCCTTTTGAGAAAGAGTTGTTGGTGAAAAGCGGGTGCGTCACCCAAAACATCATGGTGTGTCAGCTTTGGCACGTGTGTCCTAGGTTCACCCTCACCGCAGTAAGCTCTCCAGCTTGGCCCCTCACGACTTAATAGCAACAACAAGGAAGCAAGGACCTGTTGGCCAACCCCTTTTTTTCTTGATAGGGATGAGTACTTCAAAAGTGACCCTTTCAAAATGCTCAGCAGAGAGATGGAGGCAAGGATTGAGGCAGCAAAGAAAACTCAAGCTGTGGTTTTGTTATTTCTTTCTCTTTTTTTCTCCAAATGCTCTTTCTGGAGAGGAGGGTACCCATTGCCATGACAACAATTCAATTAAATGTAGAAAGTAAAGCCTCTGTCAGAACCAAAACGGTGGGGTGAATGTGTGTTTTGCAAAGGAAGAAATGTACCCAGAAAATGAGAGAAGGAAGAGGAGAGGGAGGGGGAGGGGGAAGGAGGGGGAGGGAGTGACTAAGTAAAACCAACTAGGTTTAAAGGCAACAGCTCAAATTATTAAAAATGAGTTGGGCACTCTGAAACAGGAAAGGAACAGAAAGGAAAACAGGTGGGAAGCAGGTGGAAGAAAGCAAGCCATGTGGGTTTCTCCTTGGGAGTTTGAATTGCCAAGGTCAACCCAGCTCCAAAAATGTGTTGGTTTGTAACATTAAAGAGGTAGCATTGAGACATAAAGAAATGGGAGGGGGAGGAGGAAGAGGAGGAGGAGGAGGAGGAGAGGGAAGAAGGAGGAGGAGGGAGGAGGAGGAGAAGGAAGAAGAAGGAGGAGAAGGAGAAGGAGGAGAAGAAGAAGGAGGAGGAGGAGGAGGAGGAGGAGAAGAAGAAGAAGAAGAAGAAGAAGAAGAGGAGGAGGAGGAGGGGAGGAGGAGGAGGAGGAGAAGAGGAGGAGGAGGAGAAGAAGAAGGAGGAGGAGGAGGAGGAGAAGGAGGAGGAGAAGAAGAAGAAGAAGAAGAAGAAGAAGAAGAAGAGGAGGAGGAGGAGGAGGAGAGGAGGAGAAGAAGAAGAAGAAGAAGAGGAGGAGGAGGAGGAGGAGGAGGAGGAGGAGAGGGAAGAAGAAGACAAGGAGAACAAGGAGGAAGATGGAAAGAAGAAAAGAAGGAGAGGAGGAGGAAGGGGAAGGGAAGGGTATCTGGAGCCTCATGAAGAGGCTAGTCTTCTCCTCTTGCTACAATAGCAGAATAAGATCCTCTGTTATGGCCATAGCTTGAAAGACAGGCTTGTAAAGGTCACCGGGGAAAAAAAAACTCACTTAACAAATATCTCACTTAGCAACAGACATGTTTGCCTCAATTGTGGTCATACGTTGAGGACTACCTGTATCTCCTTGAGGCTCCCACCTGGCAATTCTGTGACCCCAAAGGCTGGGAGGTGGTTCCATCTAGTCTCAGGGTACCTATGTCCTCATATACCATGCAGGGCCTCTGGCTGCTCTTCTCTTTTTCTTCTTCGCCGTCTCCAGATTAGACAGGCAGTCCTCGGCTTACGACAACAATTGAGCCCAAAATTTCTCTTGCTCAGCAAGAGAGTTGTTAAGTGACTTTTGCCCCATGTTACGACGTGGCTCGCCACCATTGCCAAGCAAACCCCTGGGGTCGTTAAGTTAGTCACACGGCTCTTAAGGGAATCTGGCTTCTCCATTGCCTTCGCTTGTCGGATGGTCGTAAGAGGGGGGTCATGTGACATGCAGGACATTGTCGTTAAACAGGAACCAGTTGCTGAGCATCTGGATTTTGATCACGTGACCGCGGGGATGCTGTGTCGGTTGTCATGGGGATAAGTCACTTTTTTTCAGTGATGCTGTGACGTCC